>ML994132.1:0-40687 GCA_010093945.1 Delitschia confertaspora ATCC 74209 | reverse complement strand
GGAATTCACTGCAATAAAAAAAAAATCTCTGATTTAGTTCTGTGAGTGGCACAGCAACTCTGTTTGCTTATTCAATCGCCGGTGCCCGCAGAGGGACCAGGGCCTCGCCGATAGGAGGCTTACTGCCTACCTGCTTATTCTTCTTCTCTTCCTCTTCTTTAATCTCTTCTTCTCATAAAGTCGCCCACTAGGTAATTAATACAATGATCCACCTGCTCTACATGCAATGACGTGACAATAGAAATACTGTACTATATAAAGTAAAATAGAATAGATTGCCAATAATGGTAAGGTAGGGTCGAGGTTAGTATCTATTAGATGTATATTACCTTACGACTTAAGTAGAGGACATCTGTTATCCTTCTCTTTCCTAACTTCGTTTTACCATAACGCCCTGGCGGCTTGTGCCCGCTTCCACTTGTTGAATATTATATTATGTAAACGGAGAAATTTCAGGACTGAGAAAAATGAAAAGTAGCTATTCATAAGTAGTATCTGAGATCCTATAGACAGAGAGCGGTAGGTAAGACTTATGTTCTTCATCATGATGTGAGGTCGCTCATGAAGATGTTCATTATGTCGTCCAATTTAAGGTTGTAGGCCGAGGTGGAAGTGTCTCGGCTTTCACCCACCTCGCGTCTTCCCCGCAACCTAAACTCCGCATTGTCAAGCCCTGGGGACGATCAAGTCGCAGCGAGTCATCATTGATCAAGTGTTCCATTTCATTAAGTGGATACAAATGTAGAATTCTAATTTTACCATTATTTTCAAGTTCTCTATCCTCTGATTCAACCACGAGTTCACTCATTTCTATTCCTTAATTCCCCTTCTCAACCCTGTTTTCCTTCCGCATAATTTCCATCTCATCTCCCCGTCCACCATCATGCCCGAAATGAACTTCTCAATCCCAGAAGACCTCCAAAGCTATCTTGTCAATCTCGATGCCTTCATCGAACAAAAAATCAAACCTCTGCAGGACAGGGACGACAATGACCGCTTCTTCGACCACCGCCGCGAACACGCCCGTACGGACTGGGACAACGGTGGCCTCCCGCGTCAAGACTGGGAAGTTCTGCTGACGGAATGCCGGCGCCTGGCGGAGGAAGCTGGGTTCTTCCGGCTCTCTCTTCCCAAGCAATATGGCGGGCGCAGTGACGCGGAGGGCAGGGGAAGTAATCTGTGGATGGCGGTTATTAGAGAGCACCTCGCGAGTAAAGGGTTGGGTCTGTTCAACGACTTGCAAAATGAGCACAGCGTCGTCGGGAATTTTCCTGATGTGGTTATGCTGATGAACTTTGGCAATGAGCGGCAGAAGGAGGAGTTGATTCTGGGGCGGTTGGCTGGCAAAGTCAGAATTACTTTTGGATTGACGGAACCGGGGCATGGAAGTGATGCTACGCATATGAAGACTACTGCACGGCCGGAAAAGAGGAATGGGGTGGATGGGTTTGTGTTGAATGGGGCGAAGAAGTGGCAGACGGGCATGCATCATGCGAGCCATTGTTTTATATTTGCGAGGACGGAGGGAAGGGATGGGGATGTGAAGGGGATTTCGTGTTTTATTGTGCCCAGAGATACGCCGGGGTTGGTGGCAGAGAGTTACGAGTGGTATGCTTTCCAGGTTAAAACAGAGCCCGTAGGCCTTCATATTGAATACTTACTCGGACAGGACTCTCAACATGCCCACTGACCACGCCACCGTCTCCATAAGTAACGTCTGGATCCCCGCCTCCGCACTCATAGGCCCCCTCCACAACGGCCTCGGCATCGCCCAAGCCTTCGTTCACGAAAACCGTATCAGGCAAGCGGCTTCTTCCCTTGGAGCCGCTGTATACTGTGTCAATGAATCAGTCAAATACGCCAACCGACGCTCTCCCTTTGGTACTCCACTATCTCATAACCAAGGCATTCAATTCCCGCTCGTAGAACTTGCCACGCAATGCGAGATGCTGCGCCTGCTGATCCGCAAAACGGCGTCGGAAATGGACAGCATGCCACACGTTGAGGTCGAGAAGAAGTTAGGAGATAAGGTTAGTATGTGCAATTACTGGGCTAACCGGCTTTGCTGTGAGGCAGCGGACAGAGCGATTCAAGTCCATGGCGGCAATGGGTATAGTAGACATTGGCCGTTTGAGCATATCTGGAGACATCATAGACGGTACCGGATTACGGAGGGGAGCGAGGAGATTCAGATGAGGAAGGTGGCGGCGTATTTGTTTGGATTTGGGGGGAGGAGGACTTTAGGGGATGCGAGAGGCAAATTGTGAGCAGGGTCACGATAGGTTCATTTGTGCGTTGTGGATGATGGGCAAGTCTTATTTCCTCGTGAATCTCATTTGCTTTAATGCGGCTAAACTTCTCTAATGATCTTTCAAATGCTTTTCTCGACCCATATTATATTCTGAAAGAGTTCCAAGTCGAATCATGCTATGTCACGCGGTGTCAACTTGCTTTTTATTGTAGAGGCTGTGCAAGGCGTACTCTAGTATATGTATATCATCGCTAAAGGAGCATCACTCACGAATATATAGTGATCGGCTCCAATTCCTGAAACGCCGCACCGGAAGGCTCCTTATAGCCTTCAAAATTTAAATAAATAGGTTCAGTGGTGCCCTACGTTGCCCAAAATTCTTATTTCGGATCATCTCGCCAGCCTTTACAGCATGTCCGTTAGCCCAACTCCACACCTTATTATCGCCGGACCCTTAATATCATGGCTAGCTTAGCTAGTAATAAATACATGATCCAGAGACTACGGAGGGGTTACTCCGCCTGATGTAAGGACAGCCCTCTCTTCTTCCATATCGCTATCTTCGATTCCAGTCAAGTACTCCTCATAGCCTACCAAACACTTCTTAATGAAGAGGTAGCTGTGATGATTTCCATTCTTATAGCTGTTCTATTAACGCTAGCAGTTCCTTTTCTATCCCTCTTTGCAATGTGTGAGTTTCTGTATATTTGCTTGAGTATTTCTAAATCTTTACTATGGGTCAGGCGGAAAGCGGCTGTCGACCACAAGAGGAACATGGCATCATCCTTTACTGCGGCCACCAACGCCAAACTGCGATCTTACAAACATAATCACAGGGGGCTACCCCCAACGTTCCACGATCTAAAACTCATCAGCGCCCTAATCGTATGTTTAAGATGCCAGGGACTACATACTGCCCACGGGCACCCTTCTCTTACATATTCATATCCACTATCATCGACTCATCTGCACCTGAACACGCATCCTAAGACGTCCTGCTGTGGCTTTCTGAAGCCCTTGTGCAATCAGATAATAGGCTCTTACATTCCTTGTTCAATGCTATCCAAAATTTCCAAAGCCACCTCGCTGAAACATTTGGCCTCTTAGTAATAATCCTACTATTACTCATCCTTGCATTTGGATTTCAAGCTCCAGTTATTGCCTCAACCCCTATCATCTGATCACATAAAGTGCGCTTCAAACCCCCCTAATGCGGGAGTATGGTTCACGGATAATATGCAAGGTGCCCGGAGTGTGGAGCATACATCTATCATCACGCCGATCATCGGTTTCCATACCGCAACGGCTCTCAAAGCAGTAGCCTAAGGCGAGGATTGTTACAGAGACGACGCATGGGAATAGGAATGCGCAATATTCCCTACCCCTCAACTTCCTTGACGAAGGGGAACAGTGTCAGATGGGGCTTCAAAAGGCATTTGAAATAGATACAGGATTGATCGCGCCAGAGCTTCACGGTATCAACGTGAATCACACTTGCTAGCTCCGAATATAGAATGTATGGGCTCCATTGGCTGCGGATGAGCAGTTTGTCAAGTTCCGGATCATGAATGACATTGATACAAATTATGTTGAATACTTCTACGGCGAGCATGGGGCACTGTGCGTGATGGGGAATAAGACATTCGTGGAGGTTATACAACATCCGCAGAAGCAAACAGAACCGCCCCCGAATAATATTATTAGGTTGGTATAAGCTTTACTCCAAACGAAATATGGCACCAGCACACACACCAGCTGAGGCAATAGCTTTGATATACATTCTGCTTGATAAGAACTGAAATAATCTTAGAATCTCCCTGTCAACTAGGATTGAACACCGCTTTATGTCAGGTAAGGGGAATTCTGCAGCACTCATGAACTGGTGCAGCAGAGTTTGAAGGTGAAGACTGCTGAATACCAATGGATGGGAAGGAAGGGCGCAGTGAAATTAGTTTGGGTGACTTTGAGAGCTGGTTTTCAATGTTGTGTCAGCAACTAGTTCTGCTTTATCACGTGATATTAAAAATCTAATTTGCACCTGGCAGAATATAACTGCAATCTAGCATATATTTTTCTATTTTATTTTCTATACAATACCAAAACCTTAGATTCCCGAAACTCCAAGTCATGACGCTTTCTTGCACTGCTTACAAAGCCGCCAAGGCCTTTCCGAAGACATTCTCACGGCACTTCTCCGTCTCTCCACACTTCAAATTCCTCAGTCTTTCTTTTATTGCCCCGTACTCCATCCCATCCGCAATTGAACGTAGGCTTTCCAGAATCAGGTCTTCAATTTTGGTAATCATAGCCTTGGAAATAATTGCGTCGTCGTACTCGCATCGAACAATGACAGACTCATCGGTCAGGGCTGTGAACTCAACCATCAACGCGAACTTAGCACCGTGTCCGTATGTATAAAGCGGATCCAAGCCGTCGATGGGCAGTTTTGGAGACTTCCGGTCATCGTGGAATGTGACTACCGTGTCCAGCACCGGGTTGTTAGGGTACTCCGGCCTGTTGTCGCTCGTATAGCCCATGGCCTGGAGAACTTGATTCCACGAGATTCCGTTTGAGAGGGCAGACTGGCTTGAAGATTGGACGCTCTTGATGAATGACTGTTCTTGGTTATGATTGTACCGGATGCGGATAGGAATGGCTTCGAGGAACAACCCAACTGTCTCAACGTCTTCGGCTTGGCGGTTGAACCATGGACCACCCAGGACGATATCAGTACTATCGTTTTCGGTCTGGAGTGCGAGTGCGACGGCCGCGAGGCCCATTTGGTGCAGAGTCACGGAGTTCTCCGTTGAATACTTGAGCACCTGCTGTGCCAAAGCGAGCGGGAATTTGGTTACGCGGGACTCTCCCTTGTAGGTCGTGCGTTTTGGTAAATTCGAGATAATGTTCGGGGTGTCTTTACTTCCTTTTAGGTAGTCAGTCCACCATTGCTTTTGATCAGCAGTGGCTGGCACGCTCCAGTTTACGGTGTCAGCATATCTCCTTTTAACTGGACCGAGACCACTTCCATTGTACATCTGCATAAGCTCTTTCATCATTGCCTGCACCGCTGTTAAATCAGCGATGATGTGGCTCATTCTCAGTAGCATCGTCGACTTGGAGATTAGCACGTCGATGGGGTTCTGACGTTCAACATCGAATGGTCGGTTGCATTCTTCCCAAAGGTCAAAGTCGTCGACTCTGATGACTTGTGAGTTGATCTTAGAATATGTTCTCTTCACTCCCTCTTTTCGACACTCATCCCGGTGGTATCTGCTGCGGAAGATTTGATGACGGGCGAGCATAGCGTTCCAGCAAGCGGTAAGATGCTCAAGGTCGATATGAGGTGCAATGGTGCAAGCAAAAGTTACATTGAAAGATGTGACACCCTCCTGGATCTGGTACTTCTCGAACCATTCCGCCTCAATCGGAGCCACGTTGTTCGTCCCAAGTGGTTTGAGCTGCGCTGTAGTTGTACCGCGTGTCTGACCCCGAATCTGGTCAATGACAGAAGCCATCTCGGACAGGCTGGCTGCCTTGATGACCTGCGCCATTGGAATACGAGCCTTGAAAATATTTGACAGCTCGCTGGCAAGCCGAAGCTGAAGGACAGAGTGGCCCCCCAGCTCGGCAAAATTCGATGCGCCGGTTACTTCTTGGGAAGAATCAAGAGCCAGAAGACGCCTCCAAACTTGGGCTACCGAGTTTTCTGTAGCCGACAATGGCTTTGCTGTCTCAAGGATCGGCTGTGATGAATCGCTACATAGCCGAGCGATCTCCTTATAATCAAGCTTTCCGGATGAAGTGATGGGGAATTTTGACGCGGCCATAATGACTCGCGGAACTACGGCATGTCAGACAACGACATCCTATTTCCAGTTGTGGTTACTTGTGGATTGACTTACCTGCATGAACTGGAAGCACTTTCGTAAGCTTTGAGCGTACATCGGCGATATCAAGCGTTGCTGGTTGCACCATGCAAACAAGGTAATCATCTTTGGGGCAGATGACAACGGCACTGGCTTCCTTGACCGCGCCTGCGGCTCGCGCCTCGATATCATTCAGATCGGTTCTGAACCCGCGTAGCTTGATCTGTCTATCAGTTCGACCAAGGCATTCGACTTCTCCCCTATGGTTAAAGAATGCGCGGTCTCCTGTACGATACATCATCTCGCCAGGTCGCTTGCAGATTGTGTCGGGCAAGAATTTATCGGCAGTCAACTCAGGCTGTCCGATATAGCCCCGGGAGACCTGGACTCCAGCGCAATAAATCTCGCCGACAACACCCGGTGGTACAAGCTGCTGGTTACGGTCTAAGATATACACCCGCGTGGTTGGATTGGGGGGCCCGATGGCTACCCTTTGTCCGGGTTGTAGTCGCTGAATGGTAGAAGCGCAACTTGCTTCCGTAGGGCCATACTGGTTGTAAGTGGGCATTTCTTTAGACCATTTGTCATTGACTTGGGGTGGTACAGGTTCACCACCGAAATATACAGCCTTCAGGTTGTGGAAGTCGCTTGGTTCCAATACACGAGCGACTGAAGGGGTAAGCATCGCTGTGGTAGCTCTCCTCAGTTGAGAAAACGGGTCGACCCCATCAGTAAGAACTAGAGTTGCGCCATATGAAAGGGCTGAAAAGATCTCCAGGATACTGCCATCAAAAGCTGGAGAAAGGAACTGCGCTATCCGTTCCCCTGGGCCCGCGAGCAAACGAGCCTCTCGATCTGACTGCAAAGCTACCAGGCCTGCATGATGGCAAATAACTCCCTTAGGTCTACCAGTTGTGCCAGATGTGAAGCAGACGTACGCGGTATCCTCGGGTCGCGGTGTTGACCGATGAGGTATCCTCTCCGCGTTTGAATCATTGGGGATGAGTTCATCTACCGAGAAACAAAAGCTGGATGCATCAGGCTGGGCGCTTTTCTGTGATTCATCCGGCACTATGTATACCTTTGCTCCAGCGGTCTCGAAGTTCATGTTCCGGATGTGATGTGGAAGGACTGCATCCGATGCGGAAAAAGCTGCGCCGGCTTTCAGGATACCGTAATAGGCCACAATCCAATTGATGGAACGATCAGCATGGACGCATACGACTTCGCCAGGTTGAACATATGCCCGCAGGTTCTTTGCAAATACACCGGCTTTCCGGTCGAGCTCCGCATATGTCACAACTACGTCTCCTTTCTCAATTGCGATGGCCTCTGGGTTCTGCCTCACAGCCTTTTCGAAGAGCGTGACGAAGTCGTCCTGAACCGCAGAAAGAGACGTACTACTGGAGTTGCAATTGCCATAGCTCATCAACGTATTCCTTGTTTCTGCCGTCAAGAGCTTAGTCATACGATCGTCCATGGTTCGCCCGGAAGATCGCAATAGAAGTATGGCTCTCCGGAAGTGGTCCGCTAGCAACTGCATATCGGTTTTCTCGTATCTGGATGGCTTGTAGCAAAGCCGCAACACCCCTTTCTCGCTCATGAATACTGACAGGGGCATGTCTGGAATGACTCTGAACCAAGGAGCTTTGACTGGCCGAAATGTATCCTCCGCACCCGCGTCCAAGTCGAATTCAAAAGCCAAAGCCGTCGCGAAGTTCCTGTTGAAGCCATCCTCAGGCGTGGAGTACTGAATGCTTTGAAGCATCACAGAGTGTGCGAAGATGGACTTCAGGTACTCGACTTCAGTCTGCTTTCGGTCGATCGAAATGTGGAAAGGCAGTGTGTTTATGAGAGGGCCAATGGTGTCTTCAGCACCGGCGACGGGTAGATTGCGGCCGGAAAGTACAGACCCAAACACGACGGAATCTGAATCCGTGTACAAGGACAGCGCCATGGCCCACGCAGCTTGATACCAGGCCGCCAATGACACACCGGCGCGACGGGCTGCGAGAGTAATCTTTTCGATGGGAATCATAAAGGATATTTGCTCAATGGGTGCAGAGGAACTTGGTACGCTTGGCTCAGCAAGTGCAAGTTCTCCGATCGGTTGAGGATGATTTTCAGCTTGTTGTTTCCAGAAAACTTGATTGCTGCTATGGCTTGACTGTTGAAGCTCTCGAACACCTGCAGCGACGCTGCTGAAGTGTGTTCCGGCGTGGATAGGAAGACCCATCAAGACACGTCGGAGCTTTGCGTATATCAACTGCGCCGACTGGCCATCAACGAAGATATGATGGACTCGCCAGATGATGGTGCTCTTTCCCGCGTACGACACACAGTCAAAGGAGAATTCAATATCCTCTGGTGCCACATCAAGGTCCAATTGGCTCTGGTATTGGTGTTCAGACTTGCACACGATGTCATTCCAGCGGAACGGTGCCGAAGGATTTTCGTGGACTGAGAGCGTCTCTGCATCGAAACTTGCCCGGAAGATTGGCTCTGATTCAATTACCGTCTGCCATGCGGCTTTTACAGCTGGCACGTCTCGGGTATTGTAAGTCTCGTACAGGTTCACGATGTTGGTGCCTGGATTTTTCTTGTAACTGTGTACGAAGGAGAGTTGCATTTCTGTCATAGGAGTGGACGCAGGGAAAACGTCATTTTGAGTTGGTCTGTCAATCAACTCTTGGATCGATTGACGACGCGCCTCTTGCAGTAGTACAGACTGTCGCCGGACCCCTTGAAGCTGAATCGACTGGCGCCGGTTGTGTTGAATTGACTTCCGACGAAACGTTGGTGTTCGTGGGGAAGTTGGAGAACAAGGAGATTGCGGTGGTTTAAGAGACAAGAGGGTTGCTGAAGCACAAAGCTCGGTAAGAGTGTTACTCAGAAGTATGTTGATTATAGGCAAGTTGATTCCATCTTTCTTGCAAGCAGAGGACAGCTTGACGGCAAGAATTGAATGACCGCCGAGGTTGACGAAGCTGCTGTTTCTGTCGATGGAAGAGGAGGATACATCGAGGAGGCGGGTGACATGCTGGAGAACTATGTCTGCAATGGAGGTAGAGGAGACGACAAGACGAAGAGGAGAAATGACTGTGGCATCCACAGGTGTGTAAGAAGTACGCCTCATTTTAAGCTTTTTTGGCTTTTCTTTGCTTGCTTCTTTTTTGATTGTGGTTGTTGGATACAGTAACGGATGAGGATTGGCACCACCATTTTATAACAACAACACCACTCAGCAAGGAAATCTCTGTTTCGGACATTCCTACGAGTACGAATGCAACTTCACGACTCGGGCCATAAGCAACAGCTTCAGGCAAGCAGCACTCTGCAATCTGGAGAGCTCGCGATGTGATATCACGTGCTTTGGTCGGCGGTCAAGTATCAGCCTGTGACCCGTGTGCCTGGGCTGAAGGATGTCGGACCGGAATGTCTCTCCTTCGCATCCTATACGAAATACCGAACGGCGACGACAAAATTAGCCACCGCTATTTCCGACTTAATGCGATCAGATTCCTGGGTATCTGCGGATGCAGGGCAGAGTAAGCTGACGGAACGGTGAGTCTCGTATTACGTTATAATTCTTAAAAGAACGGGGTATTATGTTACTATTCCACAAGGTGGACATAAAATGTCGGATCCGCTGATTATTTTCCGGCTTGATGATGGTTGCACAGCATGTTCTTCAGTTGGTGGTACTTCGGCTCCGGGCCTTGAAACAGTCAGCATTTACACCGCCCAGCAGTATACCGCGTACTGTTAGACGCCAAATTTTGCTCCGAGTGCTTATTCTGGCTGGTATATCTTCTTTCGGGATTTGTCCTCCGTCGTTTTATTCATCTGGGAGAATTATAAAGTACATTCGCTCCGTCTTCAAATATCCTAACTTCATTACCTCCAGCCTTTCACTTTTCATCTAAACCACACTCCAATCTCTTCATTTCTTCATTCACAATGACTTCTGCACTTCCTCGCATTGCTATCATTGGTGGTATGTTACATAGTCTACTCAACTTGTTGACTATGATAGCTGACTCTTCAATTCAGCCGGACCTGCTGGTCTTACCCTTGCACGCCTTCTCCAGGTCAATGGCATGCCAGCAACCATCTACGAATTTGAGCTAGATCGCCATGCTCGTGCCCAAGGTGGCTGTCTCGACTTGCACGAGGATGCTGGCCAGAAGGCTCTCCGCGAGTGTCAGTTATACGACGAGTTTCTAAAGTATGCGCGCACCGCCGGAGAAGTTCTCAAGATCTACCTCCCCGACGGCACACTTCTCCTTGACGAACACGAGGGCTCTGATGTTGGAGACCGCCGTCCGGATCTCTATGCCAACCGCCCTGAAATCGAGCGTCTTGAACTGCGGTCTATGTTGATTGACTCGCTGGCACCTGGTACCTTGAAGTGGGGCCACAAGCTCCGGACCGTCAAGACCGACGCGACGGGACTCTCACCGAAATATGATTTGCACTTCGAGTCCCATGTTGAGCGCGGATTTGACCTAATTGTCGGTGCCGATGGCGCGTGGTCCAAGGTGCGACCTTTGATCACAGACACCCGCCCCATGTTCTCCGGTATCACAGGCATTGAATGCAAGCTCAACGGCTCAATCGACACCACAGACCCAGAACTCAGCAAGCGCATCGGCGAGGGCATGTGCCTCACCCTTGGACCCAACATCACCGTCCTCGCGCAGCGCAACGGCGACCGCAATACTCGCATCCTGGGCTTCATGCGTGAAAAGGAAGACTGGGCTTACACCTGCGGCATCGACTGGTCGCAGCCTGATCTCGCAAAACAGCAGTTTGTGGAGAAGTACTACGATGGCTTCACGCAGGATGCCAAGGACTGCATCCTCAAGGCTGATAATCAATTCCATGTCGTGCCGCGGCCTATGTGGATGATGCCCGTTGGCCACCGTTGGGCACATCGTCAAGGGTTGACATTGATTGGAGATGCTGCGCATATTATGACACCGTTCGCTGGTAATGGAGTTAATGCAGCTATGCAGGATGCGCTTGATTTGGGCATGAAGCTTGCGGCGTGGAAGAAAGAATATGTCAACAGCGGTGACATGGATATTGATACTATGGATGGAGCTGTTCGCGCATTCGAAAAGGAGAAGTTTGTAAGGGCTAAGGGACAGGCGGAGGATACGATGACGTTTTTGAATCTGTTTTTCAATGAGAGAGGCGGTTATGCTATGTGTGAGTTTTTTCAGAATCAGGCGAAAGAGGCGGAGGAAAAGAAGGCGCTGAAGCAGGGGCAACAGGCAGCAGAGGAGGATAAACGAGATGAAGTAGCATCTCAGGTGCTGGTGGAAGGAGGAGTCACGGTGCTGTAAGAGGTTGATATAGTTTTCCCGTTCTTCTTCTTTTTTTACTCGTACCGTATACCTTGTATAGAAACCGCATCTCTAGCTTTTCTCAAAATTCATTTTTACATCATGAAGAATTTGATTTCCTTGGCGCACGTGGTTATTGCAAACTTAAATTCAAAGCTTAGCTGCCTTGTTCCCACCCTTGTCTCCGTCTTATGTAAGTCCTAACCATCTGGAGAATTATTCTACCCGCGTCAATCGTCTGCGGCTCCTTGCTTACGGATATTTTGATACGGGACGTCAAGCCGCGCCAAGCCTGCTTATTTGAAGAAGCATTGCTTGGCCGGAGGATCAGAGAAGGATCGGAGATCTCTCGTGCGGATAGGAATAGGATGATTACGTGGACCGGGTGGAGTAAGGCGCTACAGAGCTCTTAGTGAAGTGTTGGGCTTGTGCGAAACTTGGGGTTTTGGATTTATATTAGGTTTTGTAAAAAATTGAGCAAATTATATAGTGAACTACTGTGTATTACGCTTACTATAGGAAACGGATGTGGCATGGAGTTGCTAGGTTCAGTGCAAGTATAAATATCACGTGACCATACGTTAGACTACTACCTTGGCACGGGTTCCCACTCATGCGTAGGACCAGAACAGCCACAGTATTCTCCTCCTCAACCAATAAAACCACTCTTCTCCTCAGTCTTACATTCTCTGTTTCAGTGACACTTGTGCCGGTCATACAGTATCCAATTCATTATTGTTCAATATATTTTATTCCTCTTGCTTATTCTTTAAAGCAGTATTATGACCTTTTACCTCCAGGTATTTTTTTCTATCTCAATTAAAACACTTCTATAATTTAGTCTTAATAAAAAGATTCTTAATTGAAATTAAACTGGTGAATAAACTCACTATATTCATTGCATAGGGAGGAAAACGTATAAGAAAGGTTTTGGACTTTAGAGAGACTCTCCGCTGGAATTGGGTTCGCTTTGCTCCAATTAAAACTTCATTTCATGATCCTGCCTTTAAGTTTATTAGAGACAGCCGGTTCCCGACCGCTTGATTGTTTGTGTGGTATTACAAGTGTAAGCTAATCGAAAAATGTAAGATTTCATCTTTCTTTTCACACGTATCTAGAGAAGTTTAAAAGCGGTAGAAATTAATGTTTCATATTGGCACCTGTTTCAGCATCACGTTAACCGTAATATATTCGAAACTTAAGAAAACAAATAAACCAAGATACAAGTCTTGAATTAGAAGTGGGAGCCTAGCCGAGACCGGTTGGTAAGGGATTCTATCCGGTTCTTGTTGTAGCTGAACGTGGTTCTTGTGAAGCATCTGAAAGCGAAGAATATATACTTAAGAACTGTACAAAAACACTAAACAACAATTAGAAGTACATACAAAACATCGAAGCTATTCAAAACTGAAACCACCAACTCCAAAAAAACTAACCAAGTCGCCCCTAAAAAGAGAACGGCCCCTTAATCTCTCCCCTCAACTGCCTCTTCTTCTTCAATAGCTCCCCAACATTCTTCATCGCCCCCTCATGAAAGGCCGCCAACTCCCACACATCCGTCAAACAAGCATGAATATTCCACACAAAGCTCGTCCATCCCCACGTCACCTCCTTAACATCAATGAACTCCCAACTCCCTGCCACCGCTCCCGTCGTCCCATCCGTCTTCATATACTTCAATGGCAAATTAATGCCCTCATACTGGAAGAAGAAACCGCCCGAGCGATATGTCGTATAATTCGTCATTTTCTCCTGGGTTAGGAGCTCGGCAACGCCGTTGGGAACCGGCTCGTAGGCAGCTCGCGTGGCGCCGGGGATTTTGTCGGTGCCGGTTGTCTGGTTGATGGAAATTCCGAACCAAGATATGTCGAAGAATTTGCCAGTTATGGCGGTAATGTCCTTAGCGGAGGCGGGGTAAAAGGCGTAGGTAGTGGAAGCTACGTAAAAAGAGCCTGATGGGCAAGTACACGGCCCGGAGGCGGGACCGCACGGAGGAAGTAAAGGGAGATTGGAGGAGTTGGTAGAGTTGGTGTTCGTGGTATTGGAGGGGGTATCGCGCTTTACGTCGACATAGGCGGAGAGGGCGGGGAGAGCGAAGAGAGTCCCCTGGATTATGGCTTTGAAAAGCATTGTGACAGAGAAAATATCCGAAGACTGAAAACGAACGTTGGGATGGAAAGGTATGAAAAGAATGCTTTAAAGCGAATGTAGAAAGGAGACTTGTTCTAATAGACTAAAAGAGAAATGCTGGCTTTGGTGATGATCTTCCATTCCTACAAACAGTCCCGTACTTATAGCTCGAATATCTCATGAGATATGCCACTGTTGGTCGCCTTCTGAAACTTCCAAGTCTAATTCAGGCATCTCGTTTCGGTGTTCGTATCTCGTTTTCCGTATTTTTTCTCGGCTGGCTCAACTCCGTTTGAGGCGCAGATGTTGGTCGAGCCTTCTCCTGACGATAACTCTTCATAAAGATAGTGCACGGACCAGCCGAAAGGGCTCATAAGGCTTATGTGGCTTGAGGGCTTGGGAAGCATGAGGGAGTCTATGAGGCTGAGGTTCCCAGCTTACCCCAGGAAGCTGACAGGAGTAACCAACGTGGCATTTCTGCGGCTCCTGCAGCCCTAGCTGAGGCCAGCATGCTAACTCTGCTACAAGAATCACATAAGCGAATGTGGAAGCACGGTGGTTCCGAGGAAGCTTTGATCAACTTACCGTCTCGTCTTATTACTCAGATTCCGTAAATGGAGAGAGTTTGAGTAGCATTCGGATCCGGTGCGAGTTCAGTTCCATCAGTTACAATACGAACTGGAAGGCAAATTTTAGCCTGCTATTCAGCTACTTAGGCCAGAAAAAGAATATGTCGCAGCCAAATACGGGAGAAAATCCATAGAAATCAATAGGGAGACAGACTATACTCAGGAATAGCAAATTTGCCATAAGTTTAGCAGTTGCGTTTTACCAGTCATTTCTTCCTATTTCTTTTCACTACTATGGCATCAAACTCTCCCACAAGCTCTTCAAGGTCCCAACGCGGAACCCCGGATGTCAGTCCTATCCATAGGACCAATTCCAACCGTTTTGATCGATATGGCGCATATTCACCTCGTTCGGACGTTAGAAGGAGTTTCGCCTATCTCGACTCTCCGGAAGAGAGCCACGAGTACACAGCGCCCCAGCCAAACGATACAGAACCACCTATCTCTCCCACCCCGAAAAGAACAGAAACTACAACGCGTTCAAAAAGCGAACGCCACAGCCGTACGGACCGAAGATGGAGTGGTTTAACTTCCTCTAACGAGTGGAACTTCGAGCGAATAGACTCCATCGAACATCCTCCTGAAATCCACCAAGGGCTCACATCCACACAACGAAACGTACCTGAAAGGGCCCATCTTCATAGAACAGACACAACTGCCACCAAAATGAGCCGTCGACTAAGCCGCGCAAGCTACCGCCTAAGCCAAGCCGCCGAATACAGCGGCCTCAATTTTACGCAAATCTCCCCCATCGAGCTGTCTGATCCGCGCCCGCCCCTTAAAAACTACAGCGACATAGAAAACCAACACCTCCCAAACAATGGTATTGTGAGCGAAAATAAACCCGAAGGGCCAAAGAAGGAAGAAACAGCACCAAACCGAGGTATAAAATTCTACCTCATTATCTTCGCACTCAACATTGCGCAAGTTCTCGTCGCGCTCGAGGGAACGGTTACTTCGACAGCTTTGCCATCTATAATCGCGCAGCTCGGTGGCGGGGCCTCGTATGTCTGGACGACATCCGGGTATTTCCTCGCCTCTACAGTCCTCCTCCCGCTGTACGGCCAGATGGCAGATATTCTGGGGCGGCGCGTCTTGATCCTCTTTGCCGTCTGCATGTTTATGCTGGGCAGTGGGATATCTGGTGGCGCGCCGAACATGGGGATATTGATCCTTGGGAGAGTCATTCAGGGTATGGGCGGCGGTGGCATTAGTATGCTGTCGAACCTCATCGTATCTGATCTTGTACCTTTGAGAGACCGTGGGCAGTTCATGGCTTTGGTTCTCATTGCTATGGCTGTGGGATCTGGAATGGGGCCCTTTGTTGGAGGCATCATCGTCCAGCGCGCATCCTGGAGATGGGTTTTCTATCTGAACCTCCCCATTGGCGCGACCGCCTTGATCCTCCTAATATTGTTCCTGCGGGTAAAAGGGCCGTCTGAAAAAACCACCTGGTCCAAAAAGCTGGAGAGAGTGGACCTCGCAGGCAACACCATCTTCGTCATCGGTGTCTCACTGATCCTCGTAGCCTTAGCCTACGCCGGTACGCAATGGGCTTGGAAAAGCTACAACACCATCATCACCCTCCTCTTCGGCTTTGCTACCATGGTTGTCTTTGTAGTGTATGAGGGAAGCAGCGACTGCAAGCATCCCACTATGCCGCTTCGGCTTTTCCGGAACCGCACTTCGGCCGCTGCGTACGCAATGACTTTCATCCACTCACTCCTCACTATTCTCGTCCTGTACTATCTCCCCGTGTACTTTCAATCTGTTCTTCTTTCTTCACCAACGCGCTCGGGAGTTCAGATGCTTCCCACCGTCATCGTCATGATACCTTGTGCAGCAATATCCGGAACGCTTCTTTCGAAAATAGGCCGTTACAAGCCATTTCATCTGGCCGGCTTTACGGTAGTAACCATCGGCCTGGGCTGTTTCCTCACATTGAACGACAAAAGTCCAACGGTAGCCTGGATTATGGTTCAAATTGTGGTTGCCGTTGGTTTCGGCTTCAGCTTCAGCACGCTGCTTCCTGCTGTTCAAGCCTACCTGGACGACAAAGACACCGCTGCTGCCACAGCAACCTGGGGGTTTCTGCGCCAGTTTGGGGTGGTCTGGGGTGTCTCAGTTCCTGCTGCTATTTTTAACAGCCAAATTGAGCATCTTTTACCGCGCATTCCTGACTCTGCAGTCCGTGAAGCGCTGAGTAGGGGCGCCGCATACGACCACGGGACAAAAGAATACATTGGTCGCTTCGAGAATCCGCTAAGGGGACAAATTATTTCCATGTATGTAGACAGTATTAAAGTTGTGTGGATTTTCGCTACTGCTGTGGCTGGTTTGGGTCTCCTGCTGGTTTTCCTGGAAAAGGAGATCAGTCTACGGAAGGATAACGAAGGCGAGTATGGCCTTGTCGATTGAGAGATTCGCATTGTTGTTCGTATAGAGCTAGATATGTATTAAAGATTGTAAAGATCCTCCAGCATCAAGAGGACCATAGAAATGTTAGATTGTTTATGATGAATCGTAATGTTCTGAATATCTAGTACAACTCTATGAATTACATGTTGGTATCCAGTGCGTGGAACGACACGGCTAGGAGAACACTTACAATGAGTGCCCTGTTCGAAATAGGAATTAAACTTATTTTAGGTCACATGACCAAATTGTAAAACAAGCTAAGAATAACCAAATTGGTGATCCCATCAAATGCCCACAACCTAAAATCAGAGTACCCATATGCGCATTATGGTGGAACTAGACCGGCTTGAATGCTGACAGGCGGTGAAATAACTGCCACCGTACAACACAGATTGCGACTGAGTATGATGCACCTCGCCCAAAAAAGCTCGCTATGTTACCGTGGAATCAGGTTGGGGGTCTAGCTGTGGGACTGAGTTCGGGTATGTAGATAGCTAAAGCCCGTATTCCACTCACCGAATCCCCCGCTTTCAGTATTACAATGTAATCTTCTCTGATACCACTGCAACCTAGACGATGAGTACTATTTAAAGCACCCTCCGGACCTATTCAGCTGCACGAAGTGTAGCACGGACGCGGGACTCAATCTGACGCAATCCTCCTATCCATAAGCTTAAACGCGCGCGGAAAATTTTCTTCTGACGTGCCTATTTTCAAGCTTTAACATCAATCTTGGATTCTGACGGAGGTTTCAGCCCTGGAATCAGCTCCTTCCGGATCCGACATCAGTCAAGCCCAAGATTCACATCGTGGCGTTGATGAGTCAGACTCGCTTGGTTGGTGGCCCGTGCAAGGGAAATGTTCTGTGTTCGGATCCGTGAAGGTCGGATTTTCGCTAAATGAGTAGGACCATAGCTTTGCAAGATAGCATGGAAAGGAAGGCATTTGGATATAAAAAGCCCTTTTAAAGGAAAGGTCTTCATTTCGGAAGAAAAAATAAACAAGAATTAAAAATTTTCATATCTTTCGGTGCCATGGCATTCCTGAGCTTTTCCATTGTCCAATTTGCTTTGCTTGGGGTGATTATTGTCGTTGCTTCGTGGAGATACATTGCAGCGTTTGTCAATAAGTCCATATCAATCATTCTCAATGCCTATCTCCATCGTCGCCATGCCTGGCCAAACGTGGAAGACGGCAGCAAGTTTCCCTCGGCCCGCTACGAATGGCCCAACGGCCAAGGTATGTTGTCTTCTGTCTCGGTGGAACCTGTCGACAAGACCTAATTGTTGTCGTCAGGAAACAAAGCCAAGTTCATCGAAGGACACAAAAACAGTGAAATTTGGGAAGCGGAATATGGACCGCTTTATCGCATTTGGTCCGGTACTACACCTGAAGTGTGAGTAACTTAACACATTACCAAAATATATCCTTTACTGAAATTATCTATATAGTGTCGTAACGAAGCCAGAGCATGTGCGCGCCATATTCAAGGACTCTGACAGGCATCTGAAGGGAGACAGCATGGATTCTGGGTATGTTATGGGGCAGCTACTTGGACAGTGTGTCGGTCTCAAGAGTCAAGACCACTGGAAGCGCGTCCGTGCCATCATGGATGTCCCATTCCACAAGAGCATGGCGGCCAATTACATCCCTATTGTCAAGAGAAGGACCACAGCTTGGTTTCAAGAGCTCTGGGAAACGAGAAATCTGTCCCGCGGGCTCTTAGATCCTGCAGAGGACATGAAGCTGCTCCCATTTCTCATTGTCGCTGAAGTAATATATGGAGAGCTTGCACCGGATGTTGAAGCTGAACTTCGATCACTCGCACCACTCCGTGAAGGATTGATGGTACACGTCGTAAATGGTGGTCTTGCTCGCTTTGCATGGGCCAAACACTTCCCCACCGCGGCAAACCGGGAGCTCAATGAATATAAGAAGCGTTGGGTAGCCTTCAATGAACTTGCATACCAGCGAGCAGTAGAAAAAGGTGGAAGTGCCCCGATCTGCGACATCTTCGCTGCCCGGGAAGCCGGGCAAATAACCACGGAAGAATTCCTCCATACGGTCGACGAGATGCTGATGGCAAATTTGGATGTTACAGTTGGAGCAGTGAGCTGGAATATCGTCTTCATGGCCGCCTATCCAGAATATCAGGACCGCATCCGTGCGGAAATCAAGAACGCAAGAGCAAAGTATGACGAGATGGGTGTTGAATTTGACTCATACTTGCTCGATGAGTCCACCTTGCTCGCTGCTTGCGTCAACGAATCCTCACGGTTGCGTCCTGTCGCACCCTTCTCTGTCCCACAAGCCATTCCAACTGCTCGAGTTGTCGGTGGATACAACTTCCCTGCGGGTACCGACTTCGTTATCGACTCTTACGCTCTTAACATTCGAAATCCTTATTGGGGTGAGAACCGGCACATGTATTATCCTGAAAGATTTATGGAGAAAGGCATGACTGAAGCACGCTATTCTTACTGGAGGTTTGGATTCGGGCCAAGGAAATGCTTAGGGAGATATGTGGCGGACGTTCTTCTGAAACACATTTTAGTCAATCTTCTTGACTTATATGAAGTCAAGATGACCAAGTCAGCGGCGATGGAAGAATGGCAGCGTAACCCCGAGGTTTGGATTAACCATCCTGTGATGGAGCTGGCTTGTAATCGGAGGGTGTCTGACTAATCGGTTTTTTTTCTTCTCTTTACAGGGTAAGGTATTCTATTGTCAATTTAGGTCAAGGAGTGTTGGGTTTTTTTTGCAGGAAGGATACATGAGCTATTGCCAAGTGGAATTCCAATTCCAGTTACTGTGGTCCAAATCAAAATTAAAATCATCACCAAACCCGAACATATCTCCTTGGTAGTTGTCAAACTCAGCGGCTAAATCGGGGAGATCTGCAAACAATTTTCCTTGATCCTGCTGTAGATGTGAGCCATATTGAAAACCATCCTGTAACGGTATAGAGGAGGCGTTAGGTGGCATAGATGTGTTTACCGGCTGTTGTGAAGGTGACGGAGTGCGTAGGGGTATAGTGGAAGGCTCATGTAACCCGCCTTGTGACATAGTCTTCGCTCGCTTAACAGAAGATCCTGGATGCTTTTGCTCTCCAAGAACAACCGTTTGCATCAGCCTCTCTCGACAAGTGGCTAAGGTTTTCTCCGTTTCTTGGCGTATATAACTTTCTCTGTTCTGTGCGGCCCCAATTTGCGCTGATCGAAGGGCCACAGTTAGGAGAATTATATCTTTAACGTCGCTACCACGTTGCCCAATTCTGTCCACCAAGCGCTCAACAGTCCTATCGACAGTGTCGAAAAGTGTGGTTTCGTCGAGGTTATTTTCGCCTGGCTGTCGTACCGTCGCGACAGAGCGGAGCATTTTGACATGCTGACATATACTTAGTGCTGCCCACAGCACATCATTTTTGCAGCACATATAGAAGAAGTTCTGATGCGACCGCCCACTGTCAAGGTCGTCCATGAGTCCGGAATCGTAATGACTTTGGTATGAAAGTATAGCGAGAGAAGATTCGAGGCAGGATTTGTGTATTTCTGGAAAGAGGGGATGATCTTGGTGGTCGGCTAATAGCAGCGGCCGGTACAGAGAAAGTAAAGGTCGTCGGAGGAAGAGATCAACCAAAATTTTATGAAGCAGACCTCCAGGATCATTGGAGCTTGGGATTGCGGATCCTAATGCTAACACTGGGGGTTTGCGCCATAGAAATTCTTCGACTCTCCTTCCATGTTTCACAGCTTTTGCTAAGTCGATTTTGATCGGTGCTCCCTGTAGAAGAGAAACCGCCTTGACCCGCTGCGGCAAGCATGAAGCCAAGTAAACTTGGAAGAGAGTATCAGTCATGACGCTTAAAGGCTTCGGCTCTGGTAAAGCTGTGGAGTGTTCATCAAATTCAGAGTCATCAATATTTGTTGGTAGTAAGGGTGCAAAATCGATATCAGGGGCCGAGACAGGTTGGCCAACACCCATAGACGCTTGTAAGTCCATCTCCATGATCGTTGTCCATAATCTCCGTCGCATTTCAGCCTGAAATGGAGAAATCTTTGGGACCGAGGCTGGATCCATATGAAGTCCCATGACCATAGCAGAACGCACAAGAGAGCCGGTTGCGCTCCAGAGCCTCTCTGGTAACTCTTGTCGGAGAGTCCTTGCTAGTAGCAAAAGTATTTCGACCTGCAATGTCGACAGTTCGCCGCGTTGTTTACGACCCAGTTCATCAAGCCAGGCCTGGGTGAAATCAATGGCAGCAGACTTAAGGTAAGACCGGTGTGATGTATCCTCATCTGGTGGGGTGGAGTCATCCATAGAGTAAGCCATGGCTAAAGCGCCAGTAACTAGTGGTATTGTACAAGAGGACTTGCAAAGTTCCGGGTCACTATTTGCCCATATTGACTTGTATTGTTGCAGAAAGGTGGGAATATGAAGTACCCGTTCAGAACGCTCGAAATATCGGCAGTATATTTGTACCAGCCGATCACATGTTGACTTTGGTGGTAAGAACTCTCGCAATTTCAAGAGCGCAAGCGAAAAGTCAGAATCCGAACCGGCTGCCGGTGAGGCGATCTTTGACTGTGACTTCCCTTGGAGAAATTGTACTTGTCTGGCTAGCGCCATGAGTTGTGAGTTCTTAGACATATTCCCAATGAAGCTTTTAGCTTCAACAAACTTTCATGAGTTAGTTTGTAGTACGAGAAGCAGAGCTTCATAGATATCACCTGGTTGAGTAATGTCTCTCTGTCGTTTTGGCCATGATACCTTGATCTAGACCCTTTCACTACAAGCGTCCCAAGAAACTGATGAGAGGGAGCGCTCGCTGTAGACTGGTTCGTGCCGTTGCTAGGAGCGGGGCTGCTATAAAGTTACATGAGAATATGTCAAATGCTTGAACTTGGAGAGATTTCGAGTTTGATCACGAGAAAATAGTTACCTTTGCATTGCTTCATAACTAGAGGCTGGCCGAAAGATGAGAATTTCCTCTAACTTAGCTACCCGCTGCTGGAGATCCTCAATAGGGCCAGGTTCCGGCGGGGTGATACTGGCTTGAGAAACACCATCACGTTTAGGTTTCGAACCAGCCGTTGTAGAACTCCCAGGTGGCGGAAACTGAGCATACGCGCAGTCATTTGGGCAGTGTCCCTTTACACAATTCTGACAGGGGCTTGCTCGATCGCATTTGAGTTTCTTCTCCCGGCAGCGCAGACAGGACACTACAGGCCGAGGCCTTTTGCGTGAAGAGGTATCTTCCATGGTGGCGCAGAGAGCAACAATGAGATAGACTGATGATCAAGATTTGTGATCGAAAATCTTGATGGGGGAATGTCGAGTCTTATGGCGGGGAATGTGAGGCTGACCACGTAGGCTGAAATCTAACGTAAGCATCGGGAACAACCCAGAACTGAAACATCGGCCATCACATAAGCTTACTTGCCAAGTTGGCACCTACAACTTGAGGTTCTGTCTGGAGAATCAACTTAAGTTTCATAGAGGATATTAGGAGGTTATAATATAAAGAAGGAGCATGCACTCTCTGACGCGAATAACACCTTCCCAAGCTTAAATCATGTGACAAGAAATGAGTAGCGTCTTGGCATTGTTAGGAAATCTATGTTCATCAGTCTATCCATCAAGATATCAATTTTCACCCAGCTGCCATCCAGCCCCCATTCATCTCTACACATATCTATATCCTTTTGAAAGGGCACGTGTTCTTCTTTGTCTTCTTTGTCTTCTTTGTCTCCGCCTCGGCCCAGGCGAGCACATCATCCTCGATTTGCGCATTGTACAGCCAGGCAAGTTCACCATGGCTACCGCTTTGCCATGTCTGTCCTTCTGCGATCAGTTTCTCGCGTTCTGCCTGTGGCAGTCTTGAGTTGTTAAGCTGCAAAGTGAGCTCCATAACTTTATCGATGCGCTTTTGCCGGTAATTCTGCCAATATTCAAGGACGCGATCAAGTGGGAGTCCATCTGCCATACGCGGGAGCAATGCGGCAAGCGTGAAGCTGTCCTCGAATCCTTGGGAAGCCCCTTGTCCAGCAGTAGGTGGAATGGCGTGCGCTGCATCGCCTAGAATAATGACGTGTTTCTCGCGTGAATACCATCCGCTCAGCGTTGGGACGACGTAATAGGGCCAGATTTGCATTGTCTCTTTGCGGACATTGTCTAAAACTGATTGAGTGATTTCAGGCCAGTCTTCATAACCGGTACGGAAGAGTTCCAGAAGGCTGTCCCTGTCAGCAAGCAATCTGTCCCAGCCTGCGCGGTCCTGTTCCGGATAGGCGCGTTGTGTCCCAGCGAGACATTCGGATCCGTCAACATCCTGCGGGGCCATGATCCAAGCACCGGGCTTGCTGTAGATTGCGGTGGGCATAACATAAGTTGACAGATCCATGCCGTCTGGGAACTTAATCTTCGAAGTTTCGGCTGCACAAGAGATGGCACACACACCGGAGTACTTAGGCGCCACATCAGGTGCAATATGTTTGCGGACTTTAGAGTGCATGCCATCAGCGCCGATAAGAATGTCGGCCGATCCAAACGTTGTTCCATCTGAAAATGCAAACACGACGCCCTTCTCATCCTCCGAGACAACGTGGCTGAATTTGAGGCCGTAGTAGATCGGAATCCCTTGGTTTTTTGCCGCAGCCCGTAGCTCAGTCACGAGAACTTGACGATAAATGCGGAGAGCTTTATATCCGTAATGCTTCTCCTGGCCCAGATAATATGTGTCTGTGATCTCCTGATCATGATTTCTAAAAGACATGTCCTCAAAGTTGTATCCCAGAGTCTTGAGACGCTCATAAAGACCAAGCTTGTCAAGGATGCGTAAAGCACTGATGACTTGGTTAGCCATACGAGCCTATGGAAAATTCTGGGAAGATACGTACTTGGGAGAAAGCATCAAGGCACCAGCGCTTGTAACATCAGGAGTGCGAAGTTCGTATACGGTGCTGCTAATGCCATGACGCTTCAAAGCAAGTGCAAAAACGAGACCTGAGAGGCCCGCTCCAATGATAGCTACACGTTTGGGAGGTTCGCTAAGCATGATGTACTTTGTTTTAAGGGAGGATATAAAAGTGGTGTGAAAGAAATGGAATGTGAAGTACTGTGTCGAAATGTCTTTAGAACTGTAAACAGGAAGGAGACAGGAGTTGCAGGTTGAAGCTGATGAATGTACTTGACGAGAAGGTGAGGATATTATAACAGGCGGTCTCATCCAATATTGCACAAATAACTTCAGCAGTAAGACTCTCGGATTTGTTCTTCGGAGACGGAGGTGCCACAATGATGTGGCGGTGTGTATAGTCACGTGTGACAGACTCTCACCTCCGGATCCGGAAACATTCTTCGGCTCCGAAACCCCCGCGCTTTTCTTTTACTTCTTATATCAACCTCTCTTCACAGAGCTCCATCTTGGAAAAAAATACACTGCGTACAACTCCTGAGTATTTACTTCCTCCACTTGTCTCCAAATACTCCTCCTTTGGTCATTTCGTTGCTCACAACTTCCTATTTTCACAATCATCTACTCGTGACCATTCCCTCGACCACTTTCCATACTCTCAACCTTCTTACTACCACCGCACTCAATCATCATGCAAGTTCTCGTTATTGGAGGTACCGGCAGAACTGGCCGTCTTGTTATCGATGAGTTACTTCAGCGAGGTATGTGTCCACGTTATCCCTCAAGGCATTTTTTGCTTACATGAACAAAGGCCATACTGTTAGCACCCTCGCCAGAAATCCAGGTGCAATCGAGGCAAAACCCGGTCTCACCGTCATCCAAGGTACGTATCTTATATCATCATTTTCCGCAACGATCTTTGACTGAAGAACTTCTAGGCACACCCTTGAAGATCGATAACATCCGCACCGCCTTCCAGCAACATACACCCAACGCCGTCATCGTCACCCTTAACGCCCGCCGCGCGACCGACAGCCCCTTCGCCGCCAACATCTCCCCACCGCGCTTCATGGCCGACTCGGTCGCCAACACATGCAAAGTCATGCGTGAGCATAACGTCCGCAAGATTGTTGTCATGCAGGCCTTTGGCGTCGGCGAGACCTGGCCTAACATGTCCTACATGCTGCGCCTGCTCGTCAAGAAGTCTAACATGTGCTACCAGTTCGACGACCACAATCTCGTCGCCGAGGAGATCAAGACTGCTGGTGTTGTCTATGTGTTGCCGCGCCCGAATATCCTGAAGGATGGAGAGGCAGAGGAGGTTAGGGAGTGGCCAAACCATGGGAAGGGTGTACCTATGATGGGCAAAATCTCTAAGAAGAGCGTTGCGAAGTTCTTGGTTGATGCGGCAGAGATGGACAAATGGAATAACTCTGCACCTGTTTTGACGAACTAGTAGCGGCTGTCCTACCGTGCAAGAGGATGGGCAATGCGATTTCTTTTTCTTTCTGGAGTTGCTGTTTAGGGTTAGAATGGTCATTTAATTGGAAATGGCAAGGTCTTTTTTATATCTTATGGTAGCTATATAGAATGAAAAATGTTTACATGTAGTGTAAACGGAACTATAGCTCGTGATACGATCTACTCCTTCATTGAGCTTGGTGGTATTTTACTCGTACAAAGAACTGTTCCATCTAAAATCTAAAGAAAAACAGAAGAAGTTGGTTTCTCTCTGTGCGGGTACTTGTGAATAGGTGCCTTGTAAGACTGAGAAAAGGTATGAAAAGAATTTGTATTGAAGCTGGCCAATGGAAATGCAGTGAAGGAAAAAGAGCGGAATCCAGATCCGGAAAGGGCAAAACTGATTGATTTGTAAAAGATTAACGAGATATACAGTAGAATATTGACAGCATTCTATTATTATCCAAACATTCACTGCTTCATTCTTGTTTTTAGACCCCTCACAAATGTTCGTAGTGGCTACTCATGACCCAAGGGAATCCCTCTAACGAAAAAACCTGTCTAATTACGCATCCATTCCGTCTGTTCATATATATACAGACGTGAGGAGTAATGGCCTGGAAGAAGACAATGCAATCGCTATGGAGAAATGCAGAGTACTCCAGAGAGCCCATGAGATATGCCTTGATTCAGCGAAGAGACACAGGGTGCGATTTTTGCCAGAGAAATACCAGTTAATGTATTTCTCTCAACAGAGGAGCAACCCCTACGGCCTCCAAAGTCATATTTGTCCCCCGGGATTTGATGGTAAACTGGTCGACGGACTCAGAGTACTGGGTGTCTAGGTGGTATTAAAATATGAGCTGGAAAGAACATGCAAAGGATGCTGCTCAAAGATGCGTCATACAATGCAATACTATATTAATGGTAGTAGAGTCGACCTGGAGTCTGATCTTTCAACTCTTACAGTTCCTATATCATGCAATCGTAAGACCAACAATGCTGTATGTAGTGGAAGCATTCGGAAACCTGTAGAAATTTATGGGATAATGTATGACCGATAGCTTTGTCGTTAGGTAGCTTGGCAAGTGTAATAGAAGATTCAAACATAGAGAGATTGCTGCTCCAATAGGAATATAGAGGTTAAACGAAAGAGGTATACAAACTGCCCTCTTGAAGAACCTTGAAAAATTCCAGGCCCAAACAATCCGAAAGGCTGGGGAAGCTTACAAACTTATATCTACAATGGCCATACAGAAAGAAACTGCCACACTCGGGCTTACCATAAACGGGGAACTAGTTGGCCTTAGAAGTGCAGACAGAGCAAGAGATGTTGGCGAGAGAAAGGCGAGGATCAGGGGATTAGTGGCTAGTTGTTTAGGCCAGCAGATGCCTCAAAGAGAAGGATAGCTGATGAGGGTGCCTATTACTTTCTTGAGACTGGCTTCTAAAGGGGGGTTGTATCAAATGGGGTTGTTGTTAGAGAAATAGAAAGGCGTAATCGGCCAACGGTAGTCCCCGATATTAATGCAATGGGAGTGGGGATCTCTCCGCATGTGATCTTGATTCCGTCGCCATATCAACCATATTGACAACCAGTCTTTCTTACCGGCCTCTAGGGCAGGTTCTAAGCACTCTTTTACAAAGGATAATGTATTTGGAGGCTTTAGTGGCACAGAGATAGTCCTATTTTGTCTATGGGCTGTAATCCCCAAAGCCTGATATAAAGCTTCGTGAGCGAACAGTTACTCCACCAAAGGTTACCGTATGGGAACCAAAAACACCAAGTAAACCCCCCTGAGATAGAGACTCAGTCTACTCTTCTCTCTGATCGCATTCAAAGATACCAGAATCGCTCGCCTTCCGCTATTTTAGAAATAGCAAAGCATCTTAGCAAGGGGGCCAATGATGGCGCATATTGCTGTAATGCAGAGTGACCAAGCAGCTGCCCTAGAACAGGATAGTAGGGCAGCCACAAACCGCAGAGCACTTAAAAAAAGGAAAGCGGATCGAGGAAGTATGAAGCCTTACAGTTATCATGGTTCTGAACTGAGCGCTCAGAAGGTTGCCAATATAGTAGGAAGTAATGAAAGTCGAAGGGAAGAGTCACCTACTGATAAAAAAGCACCGTGTCTACGGCAATGAACGCGCTGCAAACAGTCTCTGCATAACTCTCGCGCATGCGGAAGTAATAAGTAGATACTTATATAACAGTTTAGATTCCTATAGAGTACTACATCTTCCAGCGTTGAGGAGTAACTGCGTTCAAGTCCAAATTCGTTGATGAGATGACCCACTCGCTTAAGTGACACACGCTTGCGAAATATGTTATAGGGTTTTATGTCCTTATTCTGGTCCTTCACCTTCTCTCGCATTCAAAGATCAGTGGTTATGATTTTAGAGATGATTTCAAGTAAGAATGTGAGCAACATGCTTATACGATGGTGAATATACACTCAGTGTAATCGTGGGGGTTCCGGATAGCTTCGCCATCCATCATCGAGTGGACGTAGGCTTCTCCTACAATAAGAAACTGATTATTCCCTGTCGGCCTGAGGATAAGAGGGACACCACACCCGTATATTATACACACAACATCGTCTTTTGCAAGAACTCGAGGTCCGAGACCCAGGAGACCGGTTCTGGTCAGGAAAAGGCGTCTATTTAACACGTGGCTGGATGACACTGGGGCCGAGTCGCAGTACTGCTGACATATCTCGTCAATCAAATCTAAATTGATGTCGGGCAGCGGATGCTGCGACTCTTCGATAGAGAAAATATTGTTGATGTAGGTGTCCGATGCCCGTTCACCGCCGTCGTCCTGGTCAACTACGATGGTGCGGAACCAGGGTAGTAGAAGCTTTTGAATGCTTGCTTTTCCGCTAGAGGCCTGTGTATGTTTCAACCACATTTCTAGGAGCTCAAGTCTGGACATCGTGGTCTCAAGTTTGCGAAATGCATCGTCTATTTCCTCCATGTAGCATAGGCTACTCTCTGCGATTGAGCTGATCATGAGCCCCTTAACGCATAAAGCCTCATCTTGGAAGCGTATGTCCAGAGAGACAGTGCCAGCGGCGCGGTATAGATCGGTTGTTCTTTCTTTAGAGCGAAGTGGATGGTGCGGCCAGTCGACGTTGAAGTCAATCACCCAAGAAGGGAATTCGTGTTCCCTCCTACGCCAATGGCACGCGCTCAGACAATCCAAAGTATCCCTCCGCGTCAGTAAGTACTTGGTCGTCATCATGAAGAGGTCTCTTTCAGTAAGCTCATAATCAGGAATGAGGACTTCTCGAGTCTCCTGGTCAGCCAGCCCGACCATGCCAAAGATCCTATCTCGGAGATCGGTCGCTTCACAGATTCGACTGTGTAGAAAGAGTATTTCTTCATCCACAAACCCCTCTTCTTTTATATTTTCTCTAAATGTGTCCATAAATATCGCATCGTGGTATCCACTGGACTGTTCACCTAGACTTTGGACGAACGGGTCGAACAAGCCTCCCAATCGATCAAGAATCTCTACAGCGCTGACCAAAGTTGTCCAGTGGTGCAGACGATCGTTGCCACATAGTACCATGATATGAGATGCCACTGCCACTTCCTGGCGAATCCAAACTCGCTTCCACCAGGGTCGATGAAACAGTTTTGCGAGGGCTTCCCACTTGCGCTTATCCTTGGGATCCGTGAGTGAAGATTGTAAATGAGCCACTCGTCGGTGCAGCAGAGCTTCACCGTCGTCTGAGGGATTAGCGTCTTCATCGGCATCGGTTATTTCGTCCATCAAGTCCATTGCGATATCACTGTCGTCGTTTGACGGACCCAGCCATACCAAAGTCTGCTCCGCACTCTCGTAGATGGCTTTCATGAGCCGGACCTGTTGACCTCTCTCCGGTATGTTTTGCTGATCAATGCAAATTGCATCTACCCAATAATAGCCACGCGTTCTCTTGGCTCGAAGGCGCTGAAGCAGAGAGTGAAGGTTCCGCGTGATCCAGAAGTCATGGCCATTGAGTGATATCCGTTTTTTGCCGTTGGTGTCTCCCCACGTGTAAGATACCGCTTCGTAATACTCGAATGGGGCATCTTGCAAGGCGTCCAAGTCAGCTTGGATCAGCTCGCATTTGAGGCGGCTGTATTTTCGATGTGAGGGACGCAGAACTAAGATCCTGATCTCTCGCTTCTCAGTGTTTAAGGGCTTGTAGAGGGGCTGCGGCATAGCGAATTGACGGTCAGAACTATTCAACTCTCAAGAAGGCGTTTGGCCATATCATGATTTAATTATCGATATATAGGGCTGAAATTTTAGCTAGGTCAAGAAGTTGTGATGAAACGTGGGTGGACGGAATGGGTGATAAGTTGAATGAACCATGAGGCATACATGCGCCAAATACCAAGCTAGTGGCCACGTGTATATAAGAGACGCTGTTGGAGAATACCAGGTTCTTTGCGAGTAGGGAACGGCACGTGACCACTAGTTAGACTATTACCTCGGCAAGAGTGCCCGTACATACATAGGAGTAGAATATACCTTTAGAGTGCATGGCCATAATAGAATCATCTACCTACCTACCTACCTACCATAGAAGTAGAATAGCTACAGCGTTCTACTCTCAACCAATACAACAAAAACTCTCCTGCTCTGGCTTACCTTCTCCAGTTCTAGTAACACTTGCACTGTGTTAGTCCGCGTAATGCACGGATTCACGTACCGTAATGCACGGCAAGCATCAAATACCTCAAACTTCAACACACAACTCAACACGATAAGCCCAATCGAAGACGTGCGCTTGTAGAAATAGGATCGCTGAAGCCTGGCGAATTTTCTTACTACACTAAAATATATTGGAGTGGCAATCTCGCCATGCTGAATCGTCTGGTAGATCAGCTAGACTATCCAAGTAACATATGTACGTGTTGCATATACTTCTATACGTTTCTATATGCTTCCGCTCCTTCCCCAAACAGATCATGTAATCACATGATCTCATGTATCTATTCATCGCTCTTTTCATCATAGATAGAATCAATCCATTCATTCCAAAGACAATATCTGTGAGCACTTCCGCATGCTAAATACAACCTCCATCAAAATAGCAATCAAATATGGTGTCTGCGCTCTGCGCTGGCGCGACGGCACCAGGCCGCTACACAGCCGTATGCAACTAAGGCAATCAACCAACAAAAGCTCAGCCTGGGGCTTATATAATATATATAAGGGCTTGAAAATCGACATATACCACCTACCAGAGAGATAATACGAAACTTCCCGTCGGCTGTGGCGAAGGGGCCGTTGAGCAAGAGTTGGGTTACTCACTTTTTAAATCAACACAGCATCCTCCCACAGGAGGTATATTACACCAAGCAGAAAATTAAAAGCGAAGCAAGCTCACAGCTATCCGCTCGACTATCAGAGAACAGGTATTACAAGACAGTGTAGGACTTATCATTAGTGAGGACTTTAACCGGCAAGACCCACTCTGGGGAGGAGACAACAGTAGACCTCGCCTGGTAGGGAGTGCAACCTCTTTAATCTCCTTTATGCTAGACCATAGCCTTCAAATCCACCTTCAAAGAGGCATTCAACCTGCTGGCCTGTCAACAAACCCGGAATCAAACCATCTGGACCTTACTCTCAGCAACTTGGAAAATCGAATCATCAAATGTGAGCTTTATCCACAAAGCTACAGGTCGGATCATCGTGCCATCTACTCGGAGTGGAACCTTCAAGTACAAACTAAACCAGAGCTCCCACCTCGAAGAATGTACGAACGAACAGACTGGGCAAAGTGGACAATAGTATAAAAAATACTAGCACAAGTAAATATAATCCAGTCCAAGGAGCAGCTGGACACAGCAGTGGAGCATTTCATCCGTACCATAGCCACTGCGGTAAATAAGCTGACACCAACAGCTAAACCCAGCCTATACTCAAAGCGCTGGTTCGAGCCAGAGTAAAAAGAACAACAACGTGAACCCAATAAGCTCCGTAGATTCTGGCAAGTCGGCTGCAACACCTATGGCAGGGATCACCCATATACCCGAAGCTAATTTATCGAGAAGCAGAAAAGTCGAAGAGAGTGAGTCAGAGCGATTGAAAAAGGAAAAAAGTATACATTGGAAAGAGTCTCTTGACCAGGCCGGAGAAGGTAACAGATTATGGAAAGTAGCGAGATCCGCAAACCTGGATGATCAATGCAAGACTATCCCACCACTGGTATCTCCAAATGGTCAAGTCTCTAGTAATAAAGCGAAAGCCGAGTTTCTACTAGACACATTCTTTCTGAAACCTATAGAACCGGCAGCCAATCTCGAGATCCCAGCAGAGCCAACACCACTACTATGGCGCCCAATTATTAAATCAGAAATTCACCAGAGCCCCATGACGGCCAAATCCGACTTGGCGCCTGGAGCGGATGGGCTTCCAACACTTGTCTGGCAGGAAATATGGCCATATGTTGCAGGTATATTATTAAAAATTTGTAATGCTTCTTTGGACCTATGGCACCATCCAAAAGCTTGGAAGATTCTAACAATCGTGGTACTACGGAAGTCTGGCAAGCCTGACTACACCATCCCGGAAGCTCACCGTCCTATCTCATTACTCAATACAATAGGAAAACCCCTAGAGGCAGTGATAGCTAAAAGGCTGTCCTTTTATGCAGAAAAAAACATCTCTTGCCGGATACTCAATTCGGTGCTAGATTTGGATGGTTGACAGAACAAGCACTTTTAATGCGAGTTGATGCAATATGTGCGGCCAGGAGGGGATACAAAGTGCTGAATCTCATAACATCTGCCTTGAAAGGAGCATTCAATGCAGTCAAGCTCCTTACCGAAGTAATGGCGTCGGGTACATATTTAGCATAATTTGCAGCAGGGACAGCCTCAAAGATGACTCCAACGCCTTCAGGAAGCTCTTCGTGAGCGCCCATTACGTGATCACTCAATTTTTTAGAGAAAAGCCTTGAAAAGAACTCTTCCTTTCCTGGGAGAACTTTCTATGCGTACGCCTCATTCGTATTAGGAATTCGGTAGGCTTTGGACGGCTTTACTACGATGCCTAGTCTACTCTCTTCAAACCTTGTTAGCTTATCTTTGTTTAAGGACGGAATACTTACGAATATATGAGGGCAGGTTTCACCGACGCTCATCGCTTACCTTTTGGCGTTCAACGTTGCTCTGTCGGATAGGGACCATCTTGATTGAGACTTGCGATAGACCCACACCACCACGACAACTTCCAGCCATTTGAATTCATTCTGAGAAGGTCCAGTTCTGGGACTTATTGAAGTGGCCAATTTTGGACCACTACTATTTTTTGGGATGACTGAAGGCTAGGGGATGACGCTAATACATATCGAATCACGTGCTAGAAGTGGCGCAGCAGCTTACCTTTACAGCTTCTACTACATCACTCACAATGACCATGACACCCACAGCGTGGATATAACCCAAATCACAAAGGGTCATTAAAGTTTGATATGCTTAGTTCTATATGACTGAGGTGCAAGTACGCCGCCAAGATCGTCCGGCCATAGTCAAACTCAAATTCAAACCCAATTAACTAGCTGGTAAGCGTGGTGGACCCTTCCGAACCATGAATGAAGGATTTTCTGGGACAGATATGAATCCAAGACGCTCGTATAATGGCTTGCCTTCCTTGGAAGCCTCCAGGCATACAGGGACTGCACGATCTTGTGAGTCAATGGCCTCAATGACCTCTTTCACGAGCATTCCGCCCACTCCTCTCCCTTGGTATTCAGGTAGAACCCATAACGGCTCGAGGAACCTACATGTACTTCGCTGAGCTTTTTAATGTTTAAATAGGCGCTGGTTCACTTACCAGTGTCCTTCGCTTCCTAGCAGCTCTTTTCTTAGGTTGTCATACAAGATCAAGTGCTCTTGCCATCGGCCTACGTCTGTGCCCGCCCACATGTCGTCGAACTCTGCTTGCGACCAGCCTTGTTGCTCAACCCAGCCGAACTCGGTTGCTGCATCCTTTCTCAAGAGATTAAAGGCTTTTCCAAACTCTGGAGTTGTCCATCCGCAGTAGCCAATGATCAGGCCGGGGTTGCTCTTCAAAGCTGCCTTTGTCCACTTGGTGTGTGGCATAGCAAAGGCCGGGGTCATGCGTTTGGCAAATCGGGAGAGCCGTACTTGGTGTGCCGGACGCAGCTCCTCTGGTTCATAGTTATCCATTTGTCTCTTCATTGCCGCGTAGGTTCCTTCAGCCTGCATACCATGTCAGCGGGCAAGGAAAATAACATACGGAGTGTGTTGCGCGCAGCCTACAATTGCAATTGCATCATCTGCTGTAACGGGCGAGAGGATGACATCCTCACGAGAGAGCTTCCCATCACCGGCCATATTCCCTGAGAGAGAGACAAGGTTCGACTTTGTGCAAATGGATCGCGAGCAGTGATCGATAGGTAAAACTACGGGAGTGAAATAAGTAGCCGCCCTGCGACAAGAGTGGGGGAATTTTTACGGCCGTTTAGGGCGGGGTCGGAGGAATTTGCGGGCGGGTTATTTAGGTTTATTAGATTTAAAGAGTTAGTTGAAACTTTTTATAATTCTAAATAAGAATCTCTCTAACCTATATTAGCAATATATACGTTCCAATAGCCTCAGAATAGTACCAGCGTGGTACCGTCGTTACGTTACAGTAAGAGTGGTTGCCTAATGCAGCCTGAACGCAGCCTGAAAGCCTAAGCGCAGCTACTAAGTATTACTTAACAGGAATACTAATTTTCTCTAGAGGTATTTTACCGTATATTAGTATATACTACTACTTTGAAAAGGTACTATAACTCACCATAGCTATATTGAATAGTTTAGGGTGAGGAAATGGCGAAGATTTTTAGACTCTAGAAAGTCATTCCTTTAGAGTCAGGTTTACTTTGCTCTAAACATTGATTCTACATGTTCAGAGACCCGATTCGGAACCAGGTAACACGTTAAATTGAATTATTATTAAAAAGATTCTATATCTTCTAGAATAATCGATTAGGACTAGTTTCGCGATTCGCTATTATAATTTTACCTATAATTTCACTCCTAACTCTACTGATAACCTGCAAAAACCCGCAAATTCCCCCAACCCACTGGATTAATCCAAATCCAACCCGAAATTTGGGTTCTGTTTGGATCCTTAGCGCTGCGGTTTGGACGCGGTTTGGGTTATAATGGGATATAAAATATCACCGCATCCAAACCGCATCCAACCGCAGAGGTCTAGCATAAACCCAAACCGAACCCGCAAAAGCCCCAATCTACACCGAAAATTTGCGGGTTTCCTCCATCCAAGCTTTCCCCTAGACAAGGGTCCTAAAGTTGTTGTTACGAGCGCAGATCAAGAACAATACATGCGGCATTGAGGACTTCGGAAAACGCCCTCTTAGGAAGGTACAAATTTCACGGAGTAGCGGTGCAGAAAATGACGCCAGTTGAGAGACGAATGCGGTAACGAGCCTGAGGGCAAGTATAAAAGGACAGGTAATAGCAAGACCAAATATGTCTATACTGAGCTATGGTCTAATTATGTCGATGACGTCGAGGTCCTCAAGGCTAAGGAAACTTGTAAGCAGACTGAGGACTGTAGTCGTAAAAAGGCTATGATTATAGACCGCACTAAGATTAAAATGGATAATTTACCCAACAAAAAGAAGCCTGAACAGATGCGCAGAAGGAAAAGAAGCGTAAGGAGCAGGAAGAAGAAGAAAAGAAGAAGAAAAGAAGAAGAAAAGAAGAAGAAAAGAAGAAGAATCAACAGTATGACAAGTGGAAAAAGGTGACAGAAGTAATGGAGCAAAAACAGAAGAACAAAATTGGTATGGGGCGCTGCCTCACGTTCACAGCTCTGATGACAAGTGAAGATATCTATACAGAAGTTTCGAAGGCGAAACGTGCCACCGACTAGGACATGGCAACCACAATCTTACCTATCTTACCGCCATATCCGCCGCTCTGTCACACTTCAGTAGGTGCTGATCATGGCTTACTCGCGGCTAACTTCCATCTTGACGAAGTCATCAAACCATTCAAATATGTGCATAAGTACACAATACTGGTGACATAGGCGATCTTTACACAATATTTGCACTCTTCCCTTCGCAAGAGATGACAAGGAGATGTCCACAACCACCTCCAATGGCAGGCTGAGGGAGGCTAAAGTAATGGGTAGATGTAAACTTTGAATTGAGAACTTGAAATGCGTTCACGTCGTATCCTGCTAAATAGTCTATTCAGGTTGTCCACCTTGTTTGCGCCGCGAATTGATCGTAAGCTGCGCGTTCCGTTGCACAAGTTATAGAGCGGAAGAATTATCAAGGAGTAAATACAGGTGAGTCTCTGGATTCATTGGAGTCAACTTGGATAACTCAAGAATGCAAGTGGAGTAGTATTCACGATGGTACCATAGGGGTAAATGGATCAGCTAAAATTTTGGAGCAGTTTAGTAAGCCAAAGAAAAGGACGTGGAAGACGATTGGTGGTCTAGGGAGGTCCCATTGGGAATTATAGTAAATATTAGCCTCACGAAAGGTCACTTGAAACGCGATTTAAAAGTAGCAGCCAAGGTCTTAGTTGAAACGTTAAAACAGTGCGAGAAGAAGTAGCAATAAAAACGAGGACAACCGAGTGGCATGGTTCAAGAAAAGCCGACAGCAAATGCAATACACCTCCAAGTTAAAATGCACCTCCAAGCTAAAACGCACCTCTCTCCCAAATCCAAATTTCCTAATGTGAAGGGGTGTCAACCTCTCTAAAGCTCCTTCTCTATAGCCTTGACAAAAGTGTTGCAGTTGTTGTTGTCGACATTATACAAGTGATGCGCGGCATCTTCAAAGTAATCCTTGGCTATTCAAAAATTAGTCCCTTATTCGTAGACAGAGAAATGAAAGGGCGATTCATACCCAGATTTTTAATCTTTCCTGCCTTGTTCTTAGTAGTCCCCTTAACATACACCAACTTCATCTTGCTCTCGTCTGGCTTCCTGAAAGCAGAGTTCCTCTGTTCTACGTCCATGCCGTTTTTCTTCTTTTGCTTCAATTTGACCAGGTCGTAGAATTGCCCGTCAAAAGTCAATTTCTGAGGCTTCTTCTTCTTCTTATCTTCCTTCTGGATCTCTTTAACGGTACCAACCACGATGCCGACGTGCTTAAAGCCAAGCTTCTCCCGAAGTTTCTTGAGTTCCTCGTCCGTCTCGTTGTCATCTTCGGGCTTGTTGTTATACTGCAACTCAAGGACGTGATAACTGCCCACTTTCAAGTCGCTATGAACCTTCTGTACAGCATTGAATACATCAGTGTCATCCTTGCCGCGAGAGACGAGATCGGGACTGATTTCAAACTCGATGGGTTCGCCGACAACGTTAGGATCTGCGACTGGGGCCGCGGTAGTGGTGATTGCGAGAGTGGCTAAGAGAGTGGAGAAGAGGGGAGTAAAACGCATTATGGCTGTTGTTATGTATTGAAGAGTGGGAGAAAGGGTACTTGTGGATGACTAGAAATATAGCACGGTGTTGTGAATTGGAAGGGGAGCGTTGTTGTGATGGGGGAAATATGGTGTGGTCATGAAGCTTTTGTACTCTTTTCTTCACTCATCCAAATTACGTTGAAGGACGTTCGGTTTCGGACATGATGTTACAGGATTCATTCATCGGTCTCTGAAAATAGATTGGGAGGATTCAAGGAGGAGCAGAGGTTCGTTTTACGAATGGAGAAAGACAGTTTGAGGAGATTGAGGACCTGATGGGGCGAAGTAATATGTTTAGGATTGAGGCTGTGAAAATAAGCAGATGCTCAGGGGCTAATAAAGTCCCATAAGTGGATAGTTAGACTCAGCTTCTGATGGCCGATGGTTGCCTTGGCCTTTGATTCAGTTGCTAATAACCCTTGTTTTCAGATACATTAGGAGGATGGGAAGAGGATCATATGTTCTGCTTCTCGAATGAGGATAGGCAGTTTAAAGAGAGCGTGGAGCTGATGAGGCGAATTAGCGTCCTCAGGATTGACACCTTGAGAGTTGGGCAATGCTCGTCGGAGGTTGCCTTAGACATCAGTTCAGCCGCATCTCTATGAAAGTACGAAGTTGGCTGGGATAAAACCCTAATAGGAGGTGTCCTTATGGGAAGATCTTAGATACCGCGCCCCCAACGTGAACCATCATTCCAAACGCTGGCGTAGATGCGTAAGCTGCGTCCTGGGGCACGAGAAACAGTTCGTTGGAGTTTTTTTGGATGTTGCTGTAGCATCGTGAGGCGCTTATGACTCCTCTGATCGGAGGCCGTAATTGTTTACTAAACTCCTTCTCCAGTGCATCCGTAACCCAGCGACTGGAGGTGGTTTAATTAAATGAAAGCAGCGCTTCAAGGAGCGCTTCACATGCAGAGGCTCAGTACATGGTTCTCTCAATTATGTGGCTTTTTGCCAACGCCTGTCCCAAGCATAGTTAACCTTAGGTTCGAACCTATTGAATAGAGATAGGTGGCAAGGAGAAAAACCAAACTATTCTATTTTAGTTACGGTCCTGAAATTAAAAGCTGCAATTCGAAATACCCGAATAAGGCACCCGTTTTTCCATTTGTGCAAAGAGGTGATTGGCCCATGCGACCGTACTGCTGGCGGTCTTAGTTCTCATCGAGTAAAGAGGTCGACTAAATTTGTAGCTCCAAGGCGTATTCTGGTGGACTGCAGTTTCATATAGACATTGGTGGTTAGAATCCTAAAAATTTCAGGTGGCACAGTCGATCTCACCTCAGCGGCCATAGTCGCATATGCCGTTTTCAAGACGTAAATCAATGATTTCTCCGTCTGACAGGATGGGTTTTGTCTTGTTGGTTCGGAGGGAATCGTGTTGTTGGTTATATTACATCACCTAGCGTCGGAGTTGACTCTAGAAGGGAACTGATGGTGGGGAATATTTGAACGTCCGCAAGGCGGGGGGTGCAGAGCTTACATCACGTGGCTTACTATCATCTTCATCGGAATGCTTCCACCCTTATTCCACCTCATTTACCTTGACAAGTCCCACTAAATCGATACAATCTGATTTGATATCAAGACCGATCCAAGTTTCAGCTTTCTGCGTGTAATCTTGCTTTCGAGGTTCGGAATTCGGCAGTACAACATCGTTGCGTGCCGATATGGGGGCGGAGTAGTTATACCCTTGAGTGCCTTGAAACTGGAGAGTTATAAAAAGCTGAGGTGATTCAGAAGGCCTTAAAAGGTCCGCAAGGAGTGTGGCATGCCGTTTATATATGAAATCCTGGGACTGCTGTTAGAATCCAAAGATTACTTTTGGCCACATGACTGTCTGTTATATTTCAACTGGACTCTATCCAACAAAGCAAACACCTTACGAGTTTATTCTTGTAGTTACTTGAGCGCTCGCCTTCCGACTTGCCTCAGTTAATATCCTTGGCCTACCGCGATAATTGGTGGCTTCACGCAGCCAACATATATTCATAGCTTCAGAAGGTAAGCATCCTCAGAGATTAGTCCTTCAGGTCCATTAAATCTAAGTTGTTGCTATTATCCCTATCTACCCTCCTTTTATACACACTCTTCTTCATTTCGATCTAATTATCATCAAGGAAACCTCAATCGGAAAGGCAGCACTCAGTGGTAATTCAGCTTGTGCGCGCTCTTCCTCGTATCGAGCACCGCGTCTAGAAACCCCTTATCCTCTCTTTAATATATTAGGGAGAGCATTTTCCAGCAAATAAGAGTCCGTATACGCTTACATTTCAGCAATCAGATGGCCTTGCCCATTACCAGAAAGAAGCTACAAGTCTAAAGCGTACACGAACTGCCGCAACACTTATACCAGCCATGGACGACGAAAGCGCGCAAGAATACATCAACAAATGGGTCGAACAAGGCCTCATGAGTCCCCCAGCCATCCTAACAACTCTACACTTTAGGATGCAGAGCCAAGTCGATCCTCACACCCTTCCAATGGGTCTCTCAAAAACCTTCCAGCGCCTCAGCACCGCGCCTCAAAACAATTCAAATAACGACATCCCAACCGCCAACGAAGAATCCCTCGTCGCATTTCTCGCAGATGCATCCGCAATCCCCGCATCTCTAGCACCAGCGAGCCGCCTAATCTACCAAATGATCCACCACCTCTCTCACTCCCCTTTTCCCCCTTCCGACCCCTCCACTCCACGTCCACTTACCCTGCCCGAATTTCAACGCGGCATATTCTGGCTGCTCCCCGACCAAGCCAACCTCTTCATAGACCAAGGCTCATCATCACGGACTCGTACACCAGCAGACCACTGCCGCATGCTGTTCCAATCCCTCGCCACCAAAACTGCCAGCAACTCTCAACTATTTAATCTCTCCGAAGCCCGCAAGCTCTCAGAACGCCGCGCGTATCAAGTTCCAGAATACCAGTCCATGAGCCGAGACTTTTGCCGCCCGAACTTTGACGACGACGGCGATGAGTTGTTCCACGATGTCCTAGACGTGCTGTATACAGTGCAGCCGCTCGAGATAGGGCCGTATGCAAGGGTGGAGCGGGATTCGTTTAGGGAGCTGGCGAAGCGATTGGGCGGGGAGACGGCGAGTGTTACGCTAAGGGAAATGGAGATCGGGGAAGAGCGGTTTAGAGTCCTGTTGCGGTACTTGCTAGCGGCACAGTTGAGGCAGGACGGGAGAGTTTGTGGGGAGGTGGTAGAGAGGAAGGAGGAGTTGGATGAGGCGGTGGAGGCGGTTCTTGGTTCATTTTGTCTGCATAGGGGTGAAGGGATTGGGTGGGAAAAGTTTTATAGTGCGGTGACAACCGTATTTGTATGGCCCCCTTAGATCGCACTACTCCATCCAATTGGCGTCCTACTAACTGCTTTTAGCCACACCTCTTCGAACCTCTCTTCAACCTCATTCACAAGCTCCTCGGCCACCCCAGCCCGGAATTGACTCTAGACAACTTCTCCTCTCTCCCCAAAACTGCCTGCAAAGAAACCTCAGTTCTCACTCCAGCAGCGTTCGCCCAACTCAACACGTTCTTTTCCTCAAAAACGACCTTCGACCGTGATTTTGTGTGCACGAGGACACATTCCACCGAAGCCGTAGGTCTCGAAAATCGGGCGTTCCGGGGCACCATTGAAGCAGTGATTTCGAATGACAAGAACCCGACCTTATTGGTTGTATCCGGGACAATGAACAGCACGGCAGAGAAGTGTGTGCTAGGGTTCTTCTCCGACCCTTCGAGCGAAAATAATGTAATTTTCCAGCTCCACCCCATCCATGACATCTTCTACCCAAACAAGGGCGACACAATCGACGTGGAAGAGACGGAGGATGGAGTTCTCTTGTATGGCAAGGAACGGTGGATTGAGATGACGTTGGCGAACCACGGTAGGGAAGTGGTGCTGGCGTGTAGGCCGAAGCGGATGGATAGGGAGATGGAGGGAGAAATGTGGGGGTTTAGGCAGATGAGGGGGGATTTTGAGATGAGGGTAGGCGTTGAGAGGATGGAGGTGTGGGAGGAATTTCCAATAGGGGAAGGTGCTGCTGCTTGATAGCATTTCCGCTCTGACTTTAGAAATGCGGAAGCCTGTTTCTCTGTGACATCTTTCTGTATTTTTGGTACTCTAGCGGTTATTCCTTTTTCCCCCCAACACTTTTATCACGTGAAACTAACCTGCACTGAGCTCTCTA
>ML994131.1:29140-41164 GCA_010093945.1 Delitschia confertaspora ATCC 74209 | reverse complement strand
CCCTAACCCTAACCCTAACCCTAACCCTAACCCTAACCCTAACCCTAACCCTAACCCTAACCCTAACCCTAACCCTAACCCTAACCCTAACCCTATGAAAAACTCTTAGAATATTTCCTCTTGTTACAGTGTTGCGCAAGAGGCAGTCAATCGTTATATTAATTACCTAGATAGCTAACTTTAATGAGAAGAAAAGAATTAAAGAAGAAGAATGAAGAAAGGTTGGGCAGCAACTCCTAGGTAGATATCCTCCGCGCACTAGTAACTAAGCGACCCAATAGAATTGCTGACCACTAACGCGTTCATTATTCACTACGAAGTGGTTCAACCTACCCAAGACAACCAACCCAACTTATGCAAGCATATGAGCCGTCACACCTCTTAATGGTTCTACAGTGTGGTTACACTAAACGTGGAAAGGCTTTGGAGTGGTAAAAGTGTCACACTCCTGCCCAAGGTTGAGTGTGTACTTTTAAAATATAAAATAAGTAACGGCAAAGACTTCATAAGTTTTCAAGACACAAAGTATTATTAACCAAGGATCGTGGTGCATATATTCATTATTATAATGCCGTGAAACAGGTGGTCGTGAACGATTGTATAAATGGGGACTTCATTTGCCAGACCTTTTAAATGAAGAGACAGTGGCACATGGATTTGCTGAATCAGATACCAAAAATAAAGAGGTCACATCCCGGAATAGGTGTAGAAGACTGAGATAGATAGATAAAAGTGGCAATCTATGTTTATTCCAACGACAAATGACCGGCACTTTGTGCCTATCACTACGCACCGATCTCGTCTATATGAGATCCTACCACTCTAGATTCAACAATGTTGCTTCTCTGCGCTCAATTAGCTTTCGCGTCATTCATCGAAACCTCCCTTAAGAATCTCATAAACTCATCGCACGCATCAAAAGCAGCCTTCTGACAAGCTGAAAGCGGTTGCGTCTGGCTCGGAAGTGGGTCGCCGCAAGCAGTGAGACCAGTATCGGTAACGCATATGCCCCATGCTGTTTCGTCTTTGCAGCCTACTTGCGATTCGCAGCTGAATGCTGGAGCTTCGCCCCCGCAGGTCCAGCATTTCGAGATAGGGGTCGCAAGGGCGAGAGAAGTAAGAAGGAGTGTGAGGAGGAGGGAAGGTCTAGATGGCATCATGAGATTTCAATGGATGATCTACTCGTGAAAATATATAAGATTCAGTGTGACTGAGTCTGACCGAGAATGTGTCTTAATAAGCAGTGTGGTTGATATTCAGAGGACCCGAGCATTTATTTTATACTTGAGTATACATCTCCTCTTTCCAACTCTTGTTCCTGAAAAGTAGACACCGAACGTCATTGTACTCCGGGACAAGCTCGTTTTGATGGCGAAGTTATATTAGCCGAACGGCATTTCGATGTCGGAGTTCGTATTGCTGCATCCTGCATGGACTTCAAATTGAAATCTGAGATAACTGTAATCGATCTGACGATCGACAAGGGGATCAACAAGAAAATTTAACAATTCCATCTAAACGGAGACGTTGAGCATGGAAAATCAGAAGAGTCGGTATCCAGTCCTTTGATGAATGCAACGCTCTGGTTGCACAGGATGTTACAGCATATCCTATTTTTTATCGATCTTTGGATACCGCTGGTTCAGGGACATATGATTGGGAAGCATGCCATAGAAAGACCGAGCCATGTGCCAGAAATCTGGAGCCGTTACTTAAAGACGCTCGTCTCTGGACACCGTATCAGGTGTAAGGTAGTAGTGCATCAAGCGCCCAAAAGTGCAGGCGAAGGTTCTAACACAGTGGTATTGCCACGAGAGGCAAAGTATGGAGGCTTCAGAGCTGATGAAAAGGGCTTCAACTGAGCTCCTATGTACAGTATCTTGTGATAAGAGTTAAGACATTATGCAAAGAGAAAAAGGAAAGGCAGGTTCGCGAGTTAAACAGTTTCGCCAGGGTCTTGGTCTATGCGTTTGGACTAAGTGTCATGGGCTTGTATACAAAGTGTATGGTTCCGTGAGTTCCCCCCTTGGAGAACAAGCTCCTGTACCAAGCCGCAACGCGACCCTAATATTATATGCAATGGGAAGGCATTCCCCTGCTTCTCTATGTCAGAGTGTAAATAACAATCTATCCGTTTTCCTCTATACATCTGTTTGGTTATCGATCTATTTTTTAAAATACTATCCCCACTTTCTTATTCAAATCATCAAACTCTTGCTCCGCACTTCCCACTTCCCACCCCTAACTCTCCTTTCTTTCCCCCACCCTCCTCCGCTAGAAGGACCCAATATACACCTCAACGACCGTGTCAACCCAGTCTCGAACTGTCGGCCAGCGAAGAACGGACCATACGTTGGTAAACAGGCTGCAATAACTGCGATGTCGTGTTCGACTTCGGCCTAGAAGAAGGTTGACGTTATGAAATCTGAATGTAAGGGTTGGAGAAAATAGAGATTGTATCTAAGTATAAGAGAAGGAAATTACTATGCTGGTTTGGTCCGAAATTTGTCAATTTCTAGATAGAGTTGTAGCAGAATACGAATCGAACGACTGAAGAAACGCACACGCTTTCTTACTAGATTTAGCATTCAGTGAGATAAAAAGCAATTAGTTGCCATAGAATAAAGAGAGTTATACTTACAACCCGCCCCACTAAAATATCGCAGAATTCAATTCTTTTGCCTCGTATTGACATGCAATTGCATCACCATCGGGATCGGGCAACACAACACGAGGATATCGAAGAGGATGCTGAGACCGTTGTAGGGTATGTACCACACGTGGAATTGGAAGCGCTGGGTAGCTTGTGTGGCGAAGTTACAGGAAGCAGATAAGGGGTTAGTTTTACCGAGAGTTTGGTACTGGGTGGAGATACGGTCAGTATCAAGGGTGCTCAAGAGTGACGTGTTTGGTACGGATCTGGGTACGCAGTGAAACATACTATTAAGGAAGATATGCACCAAGCACTATGAATGTCAATCATGACTTTGACAGCCAGTTTAAAGGGCCCATTTATGTTGAAGAGGTGGTAGTAGAAAAGTAGAATGAGTATCCAAAGGGTTTATATGGTGTATCAACTGAACTTTTGAAGGAGCCAATGTGGTCTTCGCGGAGCTTCTCTATCCTGAGCGGGACATTTGCGTACTGTAATGGCTCTAATTCGATAGTATCAATACCACCAATACCACCGGCGACGAGGGCACTAGTCCAGTGATCTCAGCATAGGAACTGCCAGCGCATCAGCTCATTCTAGTCTCTAAGGAATGTGTAATGCAGTGCCGTCTTACCAGAGTTCCCAATATAGTCCAGTCATCAGGACCACCTAGCACTTTTCTTCCCCTTTGCTACAAACCTTAACACCATAGGCACAGTAGCTAGTGCCGGTAAATTCATAGCCATAGTTGCTAAAGTGTATTGACAAACAAGGCTTTGGGATTAGGTGGATTTTGAGATCCAGATTAAGACATGCTGGAAGATAAGACTGATGAGCAACCTGCCAATATGTAATTCTAGAGTCCGAAAGGCCGAACGGATCCCAGACTGATATACCGAACTTCTCATCGTCGTAGAGGGTTTATAATTGTAACTGCTGGGACAGGCTGTATGTGCGGGGGGGGGGGTGACCCATACTAGCGGTCCCTGATGCAGGTGGAAGTGAGACTTGAAATGTTTGGTGTCTGTTCTGGAACTCGAGTAGGCTGAGAGATCCTGGATTTACTGGTCGGATATATGGAAACATGACTAAGGATGGCGTTTGTCTTGAAAACAGCAGATGTCGGCGTTGGATGAGATGTCCAGAGAAGGAAATAAGAGCAAGCGAACAGGTACAGCAATCAGAGGTACGACCTGCAAGCAAGACAGGCTCCACCGGTAGATATCATCTTCATAATGTCCGTATAGTGATGCTGCCAAATATGTTGCACTGTTACAGAATGTAGAGAAATTCGCCAAATTCCAGATTCAAGTCTCCATTGAAGGCTGGTGGTTAATGTCGTACAAAGAAATCAAGGAAACTAACCCCTTTAATAAGGACCTCGTATCTTGAATCCTGATACATGGTGGGGTTTCTGCTTCCTGGATGGATAGATGGAAAGAGTGAATAAAATGACAGCTGAATGTAAATTCTATGACAACCAGTGACTTCCCAGAGTCTCTAACGGATTGTACTGTATTAGGAACCAGCCTTCGTGCAAAAAGATATTCAACTCGCATCCCACCGACTCCAATTTCTCTATATCCTCTTCTTCGCGGCTGGCCCCACGGTTCCTCTCAACTTCCACAAATTGAACATATGCGTAAAAGCATAGTCCATAACCCCGAGTGGTAAAAACCTCTGAACGAACCAGATTATCCAGCTTTTCTTCCCCTCCCAGATCCACCTCGTTTTGGACAGCCATCCGTCACCCCTTAATACCTTACGGACCACGCTTCGCGCGTATGCCTCGTTGTCCATTGCGCCCTCTTGGCTGTGCTTGAGGCGTCTCTGGTACTCCGCGTTAACTGGATGATAATATGAGCCAACTGGTAACTGGTGTTCTGTCCGTGCGATGTTGCTCTTCACACCTCCGGTCACAATTGTAACCACTTTGACTCCCAACGGCGCCAGCTCCACCCTCAGGGTGTTGCTATACGCATGTAGTGCCGCCTTGGTCGCATTGTACGTCGCACCGAACACATACGGCATGACACCTGCTAGACTACCAATCTGAACAATCGTGCCCTGAGCTTCGATCAATAGCGGTGCGAAAACCTGGCATATCCTCATTATGGCGAAGACATTCACGTTGAACGTGTGTTGCACTTCCTTGAACTCGACATCGAGGGCTGGGACGGTATAGTTGCAGCCAGCATTGTTCACCAGAATGTCTAGGCGGCCAGAAGTTATTTCCTCGACTTTGGTGTAGAGGTTAAATATGCTTGAGGGAGAGGTGACTTCAAGGGGGAGGGCGGTAATATTGGCATTGTCGAAGGAGACTTTAGAAGGGTCACGAACGGTGGCGAGGATGTGATAGCCTACTAAATGTCAATATACGGAGAGTTTTCCGCCAAATACGGTCCAACCTTTGGATTCGAACTCTCGAGCAAGAGCATGTCCTATGCCGCCTGGCGAACACCTGGTTGTTGGCGTCAGTACGAAGAGAACATATTTCGCACAGATTGTCTCGTAAGACTTACCCTGTAATCAATGCCCACTTCTTTGGTACGTTGTCTGTCATTATGTCTCAAGGAGGTGTCAAGTGAAGTGTTTGATAGAGTGTTGGTGTTGAGTTCTGAGAGCAGCGAGGCTTGCGACGTAATTCAGATGCACGGACACCTTCCCAGCCAGCTGGAACAGGTACCGGTTTTTGGTCCCCGCCTTGCGTCCGTTCTCTCCTCCACTACCAAGCAATTTGCTCTCTAAAATCACAATCTTTTCAACTGAACCTTAGCAAATATGTGTGGAACAGACCTTGTCGCGCAGTATATCCCTAGGCTTTTAAGCCCTATGCTTCTGCTGTTTATAGCAGTCTATCGTATGTGGCTTTCCCCAATAATATCAATTGTCTCAGAAAACTGACTGTCTCAGACTTTATAATCATCGTCCTTCAGACTGCGGTTACCCGACCATGGAAGCTCATCAATATCCATTACCTCCGGACGAAATCATTTAGTAGACTTTGGAAGGAAAATGGTGCGTGCGATTCCTCTTCCTGTCCGCACTTCCACCCATTCCTCTGAACAGCTTCCAAATCATTTATTGTATGCTGCTAACATACCATTCTCAGGCGCTCAAATGTCACAAGAAATGCCCGCCGGCACCGATTCTCTCCTAGCCTCAGTATCCGGCCTCGTCCTCGATCTTGGCCCCGGCACCGGCGAAATACTCTCACGCCTAAACCCTTCTCAAATCCTCGCCGTGTACGGAGCCGAGCCTGCAGTCGATATGCATTCCAAGCTTCGGGAGAATGTGAAGAAACATGGCTTTGATGGAAAATACACGCCAATGCTATGCGGTGCTGAACCGGAGTCCTTGATCCCAGCGTTGGCCAAATGCGGAATGGTGACAGGGGACGCCGCGGGAGAGGGCGTGTTTGATGAGATTTGCTGCATCAGGGTTCTCTGCGGTATTCCGAGGCCAAGAGATACAATCCAGGCATTATACGGGCTTCTGAAGCCAGGAGGGAGAATGATCGTGTGCGAGCATGTTGTCGTTCCCTGGAGGACTGAGGGCTCGAAGATGGCGAGATTCATGCAGTTTGTGTATACGATGATCGGATGGCCGTTCTTCATGGCTGGTTGTGAACTTCAGCGTCATACCGAGTTGTGGTTGAGGGAGGCAGCAGGCAGGGAGGGCTGGGCAAGCGTCAATCTGAAGTATGTGGAGCCCAAGACGGCGGTGCCGTTTATCGTTGGCGAGTTGAGGAAGAGGGGTTGAACGCATTGTCAACCGCGGAAAAGAGGGAGGTTGCGGAGTTTGTACCAGTTAGCCCGGTCAGTTCACTCTCATGTGCTCCCATGTTGCCTGTCTAGACAGTGACTATAGACAGTTGTTTGAGGAGACTGCAGTTTGTCATAAAGCTGAAACCCAACTTCAGATTCAAAAGTGATCAATCCAATGAAGAGTACCGAAAAAGTCCGACGCAATGATCCCATAAATACCGCACTTCGTCCTATTCTCCGAAGCCATCGTCTTCTTTTTCTCGATTCCTTCCAAGCTCTTCCTCTCAGATTCAACTTCATGAAGAATTCATAATTGCCGCCTTCCCTCCAGTCTAGAGCAGCCGTGAAAACAAAACCACTTCCAAAAACACAACCGAACCAGCCATCCTACATACACTGGCACAGACAGACAACGCCACAAACACTCCGATTCCTTGTCTTATCTCAATATCTCCCCCTGCTTCTCACCACGATCGCCGTCTTACTTATCCACCCTTTACACCTGCTACACATCAGCCCTACTCAGCACTGACGCCCCATTAACCCTGTCTCGCCCAATCAAGGGCTCAAGCATTTACGTCCCCCCCAGGTATATCGTTCCCCTCGAGCCTAAAAGCCCTACCGTTTATTTGTCTTATTCCTCCGATTTCTACTAGTGTCCCAGCTTGACGCTTGCTTTACGCGCTGTAGGGCTATCCGGATGACGGGACGGCGATTACAACCGCGCCGCCTAGTGCTGCTCTCAATATTGACGGCGAGGAAGAAGATGATGTTGAGGGGGAACTTTGGGAAGTGGGTGTCGAGGCAGGTGCGGAGACTGTGGCTGATTTTGAGCTTGGAGTGGAGGAAGCCGACGATTGGGGTTCAGATGATGGCGACATTATGGGTTTTGAATGGCGCTGATGTTCTGGGATTGTGGCTATGTCTATCGTTGGTTTATACTGTTATCCCTAGAGAGATGCCTGTGGACGCTCCTGGAATAATCGTCCGTCCGTGAGGATCGACGGTTTATGATTGTCTTGAAAAAAATATTTTTCTACCTCTGTCGGAGATAATTTTTCTCGTTGTTCTAAGAGTGTTGTTATCGTGCTCGTAGATATATATATATATCAAGTAAGACGGCTCCTCCGGACTTTTGGTAAGGCGATTTCCATGCGTGTAAGACGGGGTCTCCGAAATCAGATGAGATGGGTCGGAGTCTTCTTTAGGAAAAAGATGAAAACCAGTGAAACCACATCCGACCAAGTAGGTATTAGCCCAGGATCCTTCTTCCTTAATCTCATTAATATGCTCAATTTACCGATGAGAAGCAAATTATAGAGTTCGGATACACTGTAGGGAAAGGACGTGAACGATTAGTGACACTGCAATTAGACTCTGACTGTTGGCGATGAAGATAACATAACAATTCTCCGAAACAGATATGCCAGCGCCATATTTGTATAGCTATTTCTCGTTTCGCGACAAACCCAAGTCCATTTGTCGACGGTCCGTTGGCCTAATGACATGATGCCTTACCTTGTCCCAATCCGGAAGCATGTTGCGGGGAGCGAAGGGGCTTGGCAATCTCACTAGATAGCATTCGAAGAATGTTGAAAATGCATTTAAAGTTCTATGGAAGGCCATGCTGTTCTAAATGTACCACGAAAGATGCTCAGTGCTGACGGAGAAAGAGAATTGCCAACTTTTTGGGGATTACATATACTGGGTGCACAGTCACCCTGACATAACCCGAGTACCTGATATCATCAACAGAACTTTTAGAGAAAAGGAAACCAATACGCATCGTAGGTACAGTCAAGTACTCACAGAATGCGAGACAGTAAACCGCAGACCTTTTCCATGACGCCGAGCCCGTGGGACGCCAGACCCACTTGTTGATGTGTCGAAAACTTGATAAGAGGGGGAATCGATATTGGAATTATTGAGGAAAGACGATCATTGGCCACGGTACATTACATCGCAGCAGCGACACGCTCCTGCAGCTCCTCAATACCCCATTCAGGGTAGGCCACTTTCTGGACGGCCGGCTGCTCTACAGGGTCATAATATTCGTAGGTCTTCTTAGCCTTGTCACCACCAAGTCCTGGTGCGACGAACGTGCTCCGGCCGGTTTTCTGGTTGTAGGTTAGGTAGGACGTCGCCAGTCGTTTACCGCCGCCTCCTGGTAAGTCGACAACAAAAGAAGGCATCATGAATCCAGCGATGGTCCCGCGCAGACGCTGTTCCATATCCAGTATGGTCTTTAGAGGAGTGCGGAGATCTTCAATTCCGCGGACAAGATCACATTGGTAGACATAATACTTAAGGTGTGTTAGTGATCGGTTGGTTAGTTGCAGAAGCATGACCGTGTACTCACTGGCTGAATATTCATATCAGCAAGCTCCCGGAGCAGAGTACCCATAGTCTCAACCGTATCGTTGACTTTATGCAGAAGTACCGACTGATTCCGGACGGTGACACCCTTGGCCCAGAGATATCTTGCCGCTTCTCGCGTGACCCAAGATATTTCATTGGGGTGGTTGAAATGCGTATGAAGACACACATGTTTTCCCATGCCTCTTCCTTGAGCGGTGAGGCTTACGAGGGCGCTCGTCCAAGCGTCATTTACGTCGAGGATGCGGCTGGGACAAACTGCTAGACCTTTGGAAGCGAACCGGATCCGGCGTATATGTGGAATGGAGAGCAGGCTGAGGGATGAAGTTAGAATACAACTCGGAAGTTGATGAGGCATCATACCGAGAGCCAATCTCCTTGAGGTCCTCCGGCTGTAGATAGTACGTATCTCCCCCAGAGACCACAATGTCTGTTAGTGCAGGTGTCTTTCCGATGTAATCGTAGATCACCTCCCATCGCTTCCGACTTGGCTTCTGAGGGGATTTTGAAACCGTTTCCGTGTTTCCTCCAACAGCATAGGATCGAGTGCAGAAACGACAGTAGACGGGACAGATAGATGTTGCTGAGTGAGTTAGTTATCATAAATCAAAAGTCATGGGACCTGCTGACTGAGCGAAGACTTACCAAGAAAAAGGGCCTTATCAGGGTAACGATGCACCAGACCGGGAACAGCTGTTGTGGAACGGTCAACTAATTTTCTAACGGCCGGGACGGAACTTACGGGAATCAGCCTCCTCACCCAAAGAATCCAAAGTCAGTGACGGGTGATCTGGTACAATGGATGATCTGAGTGGAATGAACTGGCGACGAATAGGGTCATCAAGTGGGTTCGACCAGTCGATGCTACTCAAGATATGCGGTGTAAGGCGTATAGCCATTGGTGCCATTGAGAGACCCTGCAGTGCGTCTTCGATGAAATCATTTTTCGTTCGGATGTGGGAAAGACGAGAGTCGGCAGATTGGGTGATGGTGGCTGGGAGTGTTGCAGAGAGAAATTTTGAAAGTTTGGGAGCGCCATGAACAGTGTTGGCAAGCTACTCGATCAGTGATGAGCACAGAAGTCAATCGGAGTCCTGGTGTGAATGCTACTCACTTGCCATCGATAGCTGAGGAATTGAGATTCTGACACGTCATTCCATTGGGAAATCTTCTGCCAATACGACGGCCGGCTCGAGGGAGGAGTGCTGACAATGGTAGCAAAGGTCCGTAGCTGAATTGCTCCCCGGAAAGGAACGAAACGGGGCCAGGAGCCAGGTGCTCGGGATTCGGTAACAGTACGCCTGAGACCAGGAATCATAACTTCGAGATGTAGAAACGTCATGAGGGTGGATATGGGTGAGGCCAAGGTGAAAGAGATGAAGATGAAGATGAAGAGAGAGGAGAAATTTTGAACTAAGGAGAAGTGGCAGCTTCTAATGAATTCCTGTCCCATGGCTGCCCCTTCCCTTCTCTGCATTGCGGCCTCCGCTTTCGCTGGGGGCGCGAGTGCTAGTGCTCAAACGACGGACGGCAGCATCGGTCGTACCTGCCTATTGTTCTATCACGATCATCCAGCCTGCACCAACAAGACCTCGGACTCTGTACTTCGACATGCGTACTCCCATAAATATGCACCGATCTTCATCACTATCAGACACTACGGAGGCCACAAGAATGTCTGAGGATACTTTTCCCGCTCCAATGGTGTCAGTACATGGGACAAGCCGTCACTGTTTGCTGTCAGTACATAATGCGATCGCCAATCGGGCCGGTGGTCTCCCAAGCATTAAATGGGCGGTCTGGGACAGGATTAAAAAAAATTTGAGGATAGACTGAAGTAAACTCAGTGTGACGAAAACCAATGGCTACGTGCATGGCTGGCGGTAATAGTAGTGCACATTGGCCATAGTGGCGATCTTCCCAGAGCCCCGGATACTGGTTTCCGATCAAAACGTCCGAGCAAAAAGATAGTCACACCCGCTTGAGAAGCACTGTCCACTCGGTTTACTAGATGCAACGAAGCTCCTCAAGGGCAAAAGCCGTTGAACTGTGACACATGGCAGATGGGCAATTCAGATAGGTCGACTCGGCCGTGGGCTCCATCATCCACTTATATGCTTTTTCCCATGCATGTACGACCCACCGCCTCTCAATGGAAGAAGGAACGCGCGAATAAGAAAATTTTTGGACAAGAGAAAGTGTGCATGAGATTCGCTTGCGGAGAGGAGGACATGATAATACTCAACGGCCCCGAGAGATTTGCTCCTGTGTCGAATTACTTTGTACCACTCGCCATCACCGGCTATTGGATACATACTCTCTAATCCTCTAAGGAGGCGCCTTTAGCGGGTAGAACATTCGTGTGACCAAGACGAAAGGTGAATGAGGTACGATTCGGCAGCATCACGCGTGGAAGGTGTCGGATTGGAAGTTGTGTTGGTGCCAGACATACACAATGGTCAACTGCAATAGGGACCCTATGTACAGAGAGAGTGCCTCCATACGTCTTCGCGGCCTAGCTGAGTACTAAAGGACGCGTGCTCCACAGAAGGGAGACAGAATATATCTCATCGCCTAAATTCAGTTAGTAGATGTGTTAATCCCAAACTGCAGAAATAGTAAGAATTGTTTATGAGCGGTGTCAAGGCCTAGGAGCGATGTGGAAAAAAGAACAGTGTAGTTGATTGGAGCGCAAAAAGGAAAGATTTTCCCATATGTCGCGTGTCCCGGAATAATTTTTTTTATGGCTGCCGCCACAACTCACTTTTAAGGCCAGACAGAAGGCAAACATAGGCTTTTGAGCTTGAGAACGGTAGTGGACTGAAGTCTGAGGTTGAGATCCCTGACTCGTTAACATAATTCCAGTCCCGCCAAGACCCTGATGTCACACGACGACACCTCACAGCCAGCATCAACTCTAGAAAAAACAACATCACTGGCGCTACCATTCCGCAACTGCTAACATTATCACGATGGATTCTCCAGCCTCCACAACTGGGTCCTCTCCTGTACCTGGAGAGAGCCCTGCGCAAGAAAAAGCACGACTCCGCCGCGAACGCCGCAACCAAAAAATCCAAGCTGGGGGTGCATCCCGTCTTCAGGCCATCACGTCGCTGAATGGGGGTCGTCAAACATCTATCGATCCAACATTAGGAACATGTGTGTAAGCATATGCCTTTCACCCCAACAACTGCTAACGTATGCCCCAGCCCCACAGATAACGCCGTT
>ML994131.1:0-29020 GCA_010093945.1 Delitschia confertaspora ATCC 74209 | reverse complement strand
TAACCCTAACCCTAACCCTAACCCTAACCCTAACCCTAACCCTAACCCTAACCCTAACCCTAACCCTAACCCTAACCCTAACCCTAACCCTAACCACAATAAGCAAGTGTGGCAGCATCCGCTCGGATCCTGCATGCTCTCAAAATCCAAACATTGATAGATTGGCAAAAGTTAAAGCATAGATCCACACCCGATTATAGCGGCTCCACTCTTGTATATATAAATAAAAACCTTCCCTTGATGCGCTGCTGTGCTGGTCTGATTTCCTCACTCTTCTTCAGGATTTAGGTTGTGTTCACTTCTTTTTCCAAAGAATTTTGCAGCAGTCTGACCAACTTGCAAAAATGGATTCCCTTGACGCCTGAGGAAAATGTCCAAGCAGGGGGAGTTTGGGAAAGGGAAAAACAAGATTTGAGTGACTATTTGAAAGGGTTTAAAATGCTCGTTTTCTCCGCTGTCACGGAACTCATGCACCTCTCACTTTATACAAGTCCCGTGACACAATCAGCTGACGTTAAGACTTGGATCTTGCGCTAGACGCACGAGCCATCCCTGTTAAACTTTGTATTCACGAAACTATCTTTCCCTCTTGTTTTTCTTCATGCAACGTCTTAACTTTCATCACAAGATACTGTACGTAGGACCTGAATTGCAGCTTTGTCATTAGCTTTCTATATCTCCACGTAGCCTCTCGTGACATCCGCGTAGGATTTCGTTCTAGCAAGAATCTTTATTTTAAGCTATCTCCATCACTTTAAATTTCAAATACACCATGTCTACTCGGCAATCCGCAACTGAAAGCCAAGAGCCAAGAATCCTCATTATGAGTTTCGACCCATTTGGGCCAAACCGACTGCCACCTTCTAATCATTGGCTTTTGCAAAGATTGGATCCGGAATTGCTGGTCTTATGCTTGCACAATCTTTGCATCGCCATGGAATTTTGTCAACTGTATTCGAGCGTGACTCAGCTGCGAATATCCGCTCGCAAGGCTAGGGTCTTTCAATTCACTCGACCCTGATCAAAATGGAGACTTATCTACTCCCCGAAATTTACGACAATGTCTGCGCCGTGCAGGTGAACCCGGAAGTCGGTCGCGATGAGGTCCGTGGTGTGCCTTTTGTCAACGGGAAAATTGGCAAAGTCGAGCAGGAAGTGCCAAAGAACAAGAGACTCCGTCTCCGCCATGACGGAGTTCGCGAGGGACTAATGCCTAGGATAGATATCAGGATATGTGATTCGGTCTATAATGGCTCTTGAAGCTGACATATACAGTGGGGAAAACGACTGGTTAAGATGGAGCGGATTGACGGAAAAGTCAAGGTTGAATTTGACGATGACACCATGGAGATTGGTCATGTCTTAATAGGTGCCGACGGCAACTCATCCATCGTCCGCAAGTATCTTGCCCCTGAAACCCACCAAGTTCATAGGCTCCCCATTCAGGCCGTTGGCGTTTGGTCTTACCATGACCAAGGAGCAATTTACCGACATCCGCGACAATATCGATCCTCTTTACTTCGGCAACAATCCTGAGACTAACGTGTACACCTTCTAGTCCTTGCTCCAGACGCCCGTACAGCCTAAAGAGCCTTACTACGATTAGCTGTACTTCTCCTGGATTGCGTCGGACGAGGAGAACGAGGAGTTGTTCAAGTTGCCGTTGATGGACCTCTTCAAAAACCGGGCTCAGGGCTTCTTCCCCCAGATTATTAACCTGGTCGAATCACTTCCGGAGGACACTGTTGTCACCAAAGTCAATCTGATTGACTGGCCGGTGGTTGAGTGGGACAACTAGGATGGACAATGCACCTTAATCGGTGATGCCGCACATTGCATAGTTATTTGTGAGCCGCACTCATTTGGATCATTATCGAGTCCATTTATACTGACATATTTAAACCGCGGTGAAGGAGTCAACCACGCTATTGTCGACGCATGCGAACTCACTGGTGCACTCAAAGATGCTGCAAACAGCAAGATGTCGTTCCAGGATGCGGTGAGGGCGTACGACATCCAGATGCATCCTCGTGCTCGCACCGCCGTTGAAATAAGCCGGCAAGCTGGCTTTGATGCTCATGACTACAACAAGGTCAACACTGAGGGCAGCTTCGCGTTATTGGGGGAGAACCCTGTATAATCTCATCATGAACTTTGAGATGGATTATGGAGTTAGGTCCGTGTTATGTCGCTGCATCAGGGCACGTTCAGGATTGGAAGTGGAAATGATGAATGATGAACAATCGGGGCAGAACAAATAGAGACCTTGAAAAGTTTAGATATCACGGAATTTTCAGTCTGAATATTTTGAAGTCCTAATTTGACCGGATGCATCTTTTCCTGCGTTTTTCAATTATGCTTTCTAGTTTGACTAATTAATCAAAAAACGAGCGAAACTGGCTGCTGAGCTCTTTTTGCTTGTATGAACATGTGATGGGCAAGGGCCATATCAAGTTCTCTGTCTTCGGGGCGTGGTCAGGTGATCTCTTTGAGGTAGCTCTGGCACGTAGTTTCCTGGGTGCTGAAACTCCATAGCAATCCCTCTTAGTAAGTCTCTTGCAAACTTTATTGAATAATATTGTATTAAAACTATTTCTTGCAGCTTTGCGGCATAGGCTTCCTTACATTGGGTATTCAATCTCCCACTTATACTCGTAATCATAGCGGGTACAATCTCACCCATCCGTATATTCCAGTCCTGCCATATCTTCAATATTACTATTTTATCCTCCAGTTCACTGCCCAGACTTCAACTATCAGTTCCAAATTTTCTCTTGAAGCCTGCTCGTGTCGCACTATTTTGTATCATCTGCGGCAGACGAGACTCCATCTGTGTGTCTTGTGATCTTGTTCATTTTGCAAGTAGAAGTTTCTCTGGTCTCACAGGATCGTGATCCAATACCCTTGGCCGAGTGTTTTCGGCTCTCCACACAGCGCTCTCTACATCCCCCTCCGCACCTCTGTCTGCCCATAAGCGCGGTTCTCCTTCCCATCGTGACAGTACTCGACGAGAGTGCCGGGGTCGCTGAATCACAGTTTTGCCGGCTGTGAACCCCTTCTGAAACGGAGCAACATTCTCTTATAAGCCTCCTTCCGGCTTCTTACTGTCTGTGTTGCGGAAAAGCCTACGCACATTTATAGCTCATGTATAGCCATGTGCTATAGGTACGTGAGTTTATCAAAGAGATTAGATTCTAGGCTTGGTATCATATTAATCAGTAGCATAGCGCGAGCCTTCTCGGTAAAGAGAGAGCTCCGCACCAGCTCCAGAAGAGAAACAACATTCATATCATACTTGGGGCTACCCTTGATACTCTGCGTACTTTAGCCCCCGGACTTCCGGCTTGTGAGATAGTTGTTTCATGGTTTTTTCATGTTTTCATAACTTTCATGGCTATAATTTTGCCATAACCGTTCTCAAGAACCGGCCACGAAAGATCGGATATACTGCCGGAAGATCTATAGCCCTCGAAACCACCAAAGAAATTCCCAACCCCAAGTCTGCTCTCATTACCATATAACTAACTAAGGGCCTAGACGCACCTGTATTATCTTGCTTGCAATGCCAATGGCTTCTTGCGTATTTCCAGTTTCTTGCAGTGCCGCAGTGTATCTCTCAACATCATGGACCTGAACCTCATTGACCCGTTCTAAAAAGCCTCTGATGCATCCAGTTCGAGAAGGTAAACATGAAAAGTTGGTCATGACCTTCCCACATGGCCGCAAGTTTGAGCCTCACATGGATACCCATTTGTTCGTCACAAAGATTTCCGGCGATTTCGAATTTATGACACTTTTCAACTCACCAGTTGTAGGCGCTGCACATAAGGTCAGAGATTTTATCATGGCTAAGCCATGCATAGTTAGTGGATGTCTCCACCAGCTCGACTACATTTCAAGATATTTTTGTGGATGGTTCACTTTTTTATCCAGCTGACAATCACGGCTTATGAAAACCATAGAATCCCACAGCTTTACCTTCAATGGATGCAATCGGGCCAAGAATTCTTCATCCAATGGTGGCTTGGGATCGAGACGGTCACCTGAATACCTTAATAATGGTCGTATTCTTTTGGGGCAAGAATAAGGGAGATCATTGTACGGATGCCGGAACTTCACCTGTGATACGGAGTTCCCACAAGTGCTTGCTCTTCTCGCGTCAATATGGGAAAGATGGGCAGACCCTATCTGGTCCATACCCACTAATAGAATAGTTGGTAAATCGGCGCATGCCCATTGGCATAATGAGACGATCGACTATAAACATATACATCAGCAAAAGGTATGAAAGCGCTTAGTTGGCATAGTTTGCACCGCACTTTTTGGGCCTCTCATCATCCCACCACGTAGCGTAGACTCCGAACCAGTCCTTTATAGACTTCTCAACAGCATTGATGTCTATAGCTACTTCTTGGTTTGTGCCATTTTTATTGTACTTGCGGAGCTACAGAGTACTTCGAGTTCTCAGATACGTTAAGCTTCGGAGTCAAACATTGCCGAGTATCACATGATTACCTCATGTGATACCTTGTATATAGCCTCCTTTCCTCTTCTCACATGAAATTCGCTCTGCTCCTTGCCTGTGCTCAGCAGAATATACCCTTGGACGTGAATAGACATGGCGGTAATTATGAGCTTCTATTGACGGTGTGAGGCAGAGGCTGACGCGTGCCGCGGCGAAGGTTATAATGAAACATACCGTTTAACTGTTATGTACTTTTTCCATAGTCATTTTCGTGCGTTGCATTGGGAAACGGTTGTGTTGAAAGGAATATAAGTTACGTTTGCGTCGAGAGTGAAGAATGATTTGGCCTCTCACCAAAATAGGAAAACGCTTGGACTAAAAGTACCCCTGGTCGACGAGAAAGTAGAAATACAATTTCGAATCTAATTCTTTTTGGGGTGCACCATAAAGCGAGGACGCAGAAGTATCTCCTATATGTGTAGATACAGCACCCAAATGCGTAGGTTTGAATGAAAAAGGCCTTGCTTGGAGATACTTTATGGAGGCTGAAACCAGTCGAGTAAAAGATGAAAATGTTAACAGCCAGCGTATGACATCGAAAAAGAAGAGTTGAAAAAGCAAAAGAGTGAAGGAATGCTATTAAATAACCAATATGCGAGTCACTTCCGACCATAACTGTATGTTATATCTTTAGAGCAATATAAGATACATATATCGTAGCTTCTTCGGATCACCTCTCCTGACCCCTAATAAATCATATCGCTGCTATCTGAGAGCTTTCCATACGTGCCTCTACTAGTGCACTGTCGATAAGACGTACACAACGCCGGTGTTGCATTGCAGGAACGAGGCATTGCAATGCTTCCTATCAAGTAATAAGCATTGAATATGCGGCTCATCGAGTTAGAGTGAAGTGTAGGGTAGAGATAAATTTAAATAATCTTAGTGGTTGACAGATTCGGAAAGCGTCGTATATCCTTAGTTCCCAAAAAAATAGTCACTGCCGCAGGAGTTGCACGCTTATATTGATGATACTATGATCTGTCAAAACAATGACTAATGATCGAGGACTACACTTCGTCTCGGCTGTTCTAGAGAATTGCTCTCGCGAAAGGCACAGAGGTATATCGAGAAGCGGCATGATGCAGTGGACTGGGTTATCCAGAACATGACCAGGGCCCAGGCGGCTTTCCAGGCCAACGTCAAATGCAGTGAGCTGAACTTTGGAGTAAGCGACTGAGTATATTTACTTGGGATGTCACGGTGTTGTGCAAGAGAAGGTCAATCGTTATGTTGATTACCCAAGTAGCTAACTTTATGAGAAGAAAAGGATTAGAGAAGAAGGAGGAAGGGGTGGGCAGCAAGTCTTGGGTAGATATCCTCCGCGCACTAGTGACTAAGCGACTCCAGAGAGTTGCTGACCACTCACGTGTTCATCATTCACTACGCAGTGGTTCGACCTACCCGACACAATCCACCCAACCTATACAGGCATGTGAGCCGTCACATGGGAGGCCAATCGCCAAAGCCTAAAGTTTGACAAGAAGCAGTCCGGTCTGTACAAGATTATAGAAGCGATTGGACATTCCTATAAGTTAGGCTTTCCACCAAAGGTGAATATACATGCAGTGCCTGCATGCTGACCATTTGCGTAAAGCAATGGTTTATTAGTCAACCATCGGAATCCCCGCTTCAGTTGTGTCTACCGGCAACCGACATGTATACGCCACAATACTCGGGATGGGCATTGCATTTAAGCCTTATTCCTTATAGCCGGTTTTATCGTCTTTCCATTCGATCTTCCTATGAACAGTGTGTGTGAAGCACCGTGCATTCTCACGCAAAGGTGATCGGGGAATCCGCCAGCAGAGGGTTGCGAGTTCGTGGACGGGATATCAATTGGCATTGGTCAGTAAAAGTGTGTAAACGTATAGAAGGGGCAGGTAGGTGAATGGGCAGTATAGGTAGTGTTGTTGTACTTGTAGGCGAAGAAGCAAGGTGAAGGAAGGAAGAACGTCGTTGGTCCGTTGTTTTTGCTCCTGATTACCGTATCACAACCGCCCTACACCTCCTCCCCATCACTAGCTGCTGCCGGGACTTTCTTTCTCCCGATCCGTAATTCATCTTCACTATTCTTCAGTTCCCTGTCAATCCTTGGGTTGGAATCCTTCAAGGTATCGGAGGTAGCCTACTGGCTCTACTCCACTATCTAGAATGATCTCAGCATATAACGTGCTTTGTATGCAGAGGCCTGCAAACGCAGGTCTTAGCACTGCACACAAACTAGATAGACTTACTCTCTCAGAAAGAATACATCGTCTTTCCATCGATCATTTGATTGTCTCAACGAAACATCCCCTGCAAGTTGAATCTATAAAAGTGTGGAAGAATATTGGGTTCAGTGCAAGTACAGGATAGCACGTGACCACTAGTTAGACTACTACCCGCATATACATAGAAGTAGAATAGCTACAGTATTCTGTTCTTCAACGACTAAAACAACTCTCCTGCTCTGCCGATCCTTGCCCTGTTTCAGTAGCACTCGCACTGATCATACAGAATATAACATGTTATGTTTAATAAAACCCAAAATTAGGCAAAGTGCAAAAATGGTATGTTGGCTAAGTGCCGATCCAGCTGTACGTGGCACAGCAGATGAGGGGACATATTTCAAGAGCATTGCGCCCGTATGCTTCTTCTACTTAATTTCTCTGTCAACTGATATAAAAAAATGTCCTCCCCTACCCTATACTTCACGGCCGCCGTAGTTTTCATTCTGTACCTTCTTAACCAGCAGCTCCGCCGAGCAAAACTGCCTCCAGGACCTCCTCGCCTCCCAATAATTGGAAATATCCACCAAATACCCGCAGGTGGCGCGCCTTGGATAATATTTGAGAAATGGATTAAGCAGTATGGGCCGCTGGTCAGTCTTAATTTTGGTGGCCAAAATGTGGTGCTGTTGGGGGATTACGATACCGCGCGAGATCTTCTCGATAAGCGCGCCAATATCTACAGTAGTCGTCCGCAGATGGTCAGTCCAACAGGCTCTTTTCAACCCTTAGAGGAAGCTGATGTTTGTAGGTTATGGCTAATGAGGTGACCCAGCGGAGAAACATTTTGATGAGGCCATTTGATAATGAGTTTCTTTTGCATCAACGCCTTGAGGCCAGTGTCTTGAGTCCGCGGGCGTCGGCATGCTACACCCCCCTGCAGGAAATGGAAAGCAGGGTTCTCCTTCAAAATCTTCTGCGCACGAATGACTTCATTCACGAGTTCGAACGTTACGCAGCCAGCATTGTCTACTCACTGGCCTACGGCTTCCGTATAGTGACGGGTGATGAATGGCAGGTACAAGTGGCGCACCAGGCATTGCAAAACATATCATCTGTCACGCAGGTGGGCCAATGGGCCGTTGACTCCCTGCCATTCCTGAATTATTTGCCAAAACCTTTAGCACCATGGAAGAAGACTGCGGAGGAGTTTTACGCACTGGAGACGAACTTGCACATGACTAACATGAACGAAGCACTTGTGCGCGAAGATTGGAATTGGACCAAAGACTTCAAGAATGCCAAAGAGGCAGAGGGCCTATCCGATACCGCCATAGCATGGGACCTTGGCAACCTCGCCAATGCTGGAGTGGAAACGACGAATGTAGTCATGCAAGTGTTCGTCATGGCCTGTGTATCACACCCCAACTTTATTGCTACGGCCCAGAAAGAGCTAGATGAAGTCGTTGGTTCCGATAGACTGCCTGAAGTTGATGACCTTGACAATCTGCCATACATTGCGGCTATCATAGAGGAGACCTTTCGCTGGCGCCATATTGTCCCAGTCGGTATCCCGCACGCTACGACCGAGGATAATTACTACAAAGGTTATCTCATTCCAAGAGGCTCCACCATTATCCCCCTTTTCAATACGATGCGCAGAGATGGGAAGTTATTTCACGCGCCCTTGGACTTCCGGCCAGAACGTTGGCTTAATAAGAAGCAGTCTGGTAACTGGGGATATGGAAGGAGGATATGTCCGGGCCGATTCATCGCAACTAATTCTCTCCGGTTCGGCATAGCACGGATGCTCTGGGCCTTCAACATTCGTTTAGACGGAAAGCCATTGTTGGTGGATGAAAGTGCTTTTACAATGGACGGGATCGTGTCGGCGCCGAAACCTTTCAAAGCCATCTTCGAGCCGAGGAGCGAACAGCATAGGAGAGTTGTCGAACAGTGTATCTGCCCAGCTGATATCGATGTGTCCAAGATTCTGAAGCAAATTCATAAGCAGCAGGTGTCAGTGGGATTAAATCCACGTGTCTAAAGTAGAGTATGAAAATAAGGGACCGTATCGCCGGCTTCGCGCCATACATAATTGCTGTCTCAATGCTTTCGCCGTGCACCCACGCATCTCGCCACTATATTTCAAAATTATTGAGTTCGATTCTTTCAATCTACTCTTTACTTTCTGTGATTAAATGGAATACCATTTGGAAGCTCAATGTAGTATCGCGCTTTTTCAGGACAGCCCGCAGTTCTGAGAGAGCCAACTATCACAACCACTTCGTGAAAAGGCCGAGTGAACAAAGATTGTAAATTTATTTATAAGTATTTCTATTTATTGGGTCATAAAAATAATAATTTTTATCAGATAAACGACCTAGTCGCTTTAGCTCACTTGGGAGAGCGCCAGGTAAGCTAAACCCACCCTACGACTCCACATATCGAATTTACTAACAAGCAATAGACTGAAGCAATCACTTTAACAAGTGCAAACTTCGGCTCAACCGAACAAATCTGGAGGTACTGTGTTCGATCCACAGAAGCGACAAAGACCTATTACTTTTTTGTCAATTTTGTGTCTGCGGTGGAGATCATAACGAAGCTTTTGTTTTAAATTATGAATATGTATTTTTTGTACATAAAGGCTGAAGTCTTAAGGACAGAATAGGTTCGATATGATCCTTAATGTTGTTTGGCGTTTGGTAAAGACTGGGACTTTCCATGAAATTCATTTCTCCCCTTGTACTCAGTAAAAGTACTGACACTGCGCAGAGCAACCTACGAAATAAGTCCAAAGAACTTCAGCATCAACTGCTCATTTACCGGTGCCGTATGCCCAACGCCCTGTCCAAAGTACCCCTGAAGTTTCGTTCCGTCGCCATAAATCATCTGCGTATACTGCGACGACGGAACGCCAGTATTATTCTTTGCCCACGGCACCCCCAAAACCTCAGACCACTGCTTCAACGCTTCCGCGGCGCATTGGGGCCGTACTAACGTGTCTGCAAGCCCGTGGAAGATCTGCATACGAGGACGCTTGCCAGTGTATCCGGGGTATGAGTTCCTCACAAAGTTCGCCCACTCCTGCGCCGTGTGCTGCAGGCCCTGGGCGCACGTCTGGTTCGAGGACATTGGCGTTGCACTAGGGGCTCCCGCGAAGCAAGCATGGGCGACACCCGAGTATGCGGAGCCAGCTTCGAAGATGTCTGGGTAGGAACCCGCTAAGAGGTTCGTCATCATAGCTCCAGAGGAAGTGCCCATGACGAACACCTTGGAGGCGTCGCCTGAGTATTTGTCTAGAGAGTATTTGACCATATTGACAATTCCGAGGGCATCGCCGCCTTTGTCGTGGGTGAGGCTGCTGGCGCTGTTGACGTCCCAGCAGTTGTTCATGTTGGGGGTGCCGGGATAGATGACGATGAAGCCGTTTTGGTCGGCGTAGGAGGGGAGCTTGGTGCCACTGTACCATTGTTGGGCGGTGCCTCCGCAAGCATGGAGCTTTTTGTTTGTTCAGCAGAAGCTTGTCAATAGTCCCATCCAGTTAAACTTACAGCCACGATTATGGCAGGCTTTGCAGACACCTTGTCGGGAACGTAGATGTACATTTTGATATTGGTGGGATTTCCACCGAACTGGGTGACTTGTTGGAGCGACGCGCAGAGACCGAGCGCTAACAGAGATACGAAGGTGAGAAGTGATTTGATCATTTTGAAGGGAAACGTCGAAGAGAAAGATGTGACTGTAGTTTCCTGAATTTAATGCTCTATCGCGAGCTCTTATAGAATTTCAAGAGGATTGTTCAACATCTGGTGTTGTTAACAGTTAAATTAGAATGATTTACATCCTTTATTTGTACTCAAATGAAATATGGCTTTGAGATGTAGCCAAATTATCCCTTCACTGAATAATATCCAGTCATAATGTGCCCTCCACACATGGCAAAAGCATACAATTCCATCCACCGGATGCCATGTGTAAATGAAACTGGCGTCACTGCACTAAAACGGCCGTGCTTTCCACTAAATCGCTTCTCAAAGTTATTACACACGTTGAAGCTTTAGGCAGATTTGAACTCCTCATACTGTTTCCATTTTCTGTGTGCACTTCATTATGCGAGTAGTACTGGATTGATATGAGATGCCTAGAGGCGGAGATCGGAAGCTGAAATCGGGAATGTAGTTAATATATTCGTGACAGGAAGCGAGGTACCCAATAACCGGGAACAAAAATCGGGATTTGAGTTATGTCACTGTGGTTATGCAGCCAGACGCACCTCTCTGATTTAAGCATGCAGAGCTGGTAGTTGTTCTTGTCTGTCATGGTTTTACGTATGGAGTAATATCGCCTATAGATGTTCCCACCTGTTGTATCTCTAGTAACGGCATTGAACAAAATCTTGTAGATTTTTTTCCGTCGTGTTTTGTTTTCGTATGGGTTCTTGATGCGTAACCCTGCATTCATGGCTTTTATCACCAACCATGAACGGATGCCCTTCACACTATTTCCTTCACTGCATACTGATAGATACAAAGGGAGACCGCATTGATTTCTCCCGTTCAGATTCCTTAACGGCAACCGCGGTTCCTCATCAATGTTCACGGCTTCAAAGTCGCTATAACTTCCTACGTATTCCAGCTTTTCTTCGAATCCATCTAGCCTCATTCTCCCAACCAGCACCATCAAGGAAACAAAAATGTGTGAAAAAAGTTCAAACTAAGTGTCACTACAGCGACACATAGGGCATCAGACATGAGAGATACCTACCAGAAATACGTAGCCAGGTTGGCGGAGAATTTAGGATTCATACCACGTTCCAAATTGTTTACAAACGGATAGCATTCTCTGCAGCAAATTCCAACGGTGTATTGGTTTATGAATGGGCTATCGGTATTAGGTACATGTAAGTGCTTCATTAAAATTCCTGTGCGAGCTGAATGGCATCGAGGATAGTTAGTCAGTCTCATTGCGGGACGGCGGACTTTTTCAAGAGAAGATAAGTGAATTGCCTTAGGACTGGTGTAGCACCTATGTGGACATCTCTCGCATTAATTACAATCTGTATTGGTTCCAACATTGCCGTTTTTTTAGGTCATAATAGGACCATTACCAAACAACTTGGTGACTTCGAAACTCACAACTGATCAATGGAGTTAGCAAACAAATGGCTGCAATTTTTCATATTTGATTAGCTTGCGGTTTCATATTTAAATATGTAACTCTAATGTAGTTTTGCTGACTTGACCAAACTAAAACTCAAACCTCCCGCCAGAACATCAACAGCTTCAGCATTCACAGTTAGAAACAAAAGAGAAACCCAAGGCGCCAAACAGAACCGCGTTCCAGTCTTCTCAACAGGACCCCACTCTCGCCTTTGCTCCTGGTTACCAATATCGTAAGTGAAAAATGCAGCTCCCGTTTCCAGAATTCCAACTTCGAATCTTCCCATAACCCTCAGTGTGGATTCTAAAATCGGTCGTCGCGCCCCACCATTGCGCTATACGGAGAACCCGCTTCTTTAGTTGAAGCAAAAAGGAAATGGAGGGTTTATGAGGACAAGCGAAGGTGATCTTCTAGTTTCTTATGTCTTCCCCGTTCGTTCTGAAGGGAGTTCACGGTTGCACGGTGGAGCACCATTACCATTACGACCACCACAACTACTATGTTGTGAGCTAGATCAAGAGGAAAATGAGCTAGAATGAGGTAAAACGACTGATATTGGCATCAGCGTGTCACCAAATGATGCATTAATTCGGGCGCGCCCTTTCTCTTATCAATTTATTGAAAATGGCCTTACATAAATCTTTCAGCTTTAATTCATAGCAACAGCAACTTTCTGTAATGTGGAGCCAGTATATACTTCGATTTCTGCTATCTGTTGGACTTGCGCGCTGATATAGTGTCAGTAAGGATCTTAGGGCGCGCACAAATCACCTGGAGATGTCTGTTAAGCTAAACCAGGACCTCATTGACTTGGTTAAGTGCGTTTTGTGAGGGAAGCCTCACTAAGAGCTATAACGTAGAAACCTATGTATTGTATTATCAAAGAATCTACGCTGAAGGAGAGCAGGAGGCGCAAGGGGAGAGCAACTCTAGAAACATGAACTGCTTAACTCACATGTGTCGACATCACATCCCTGTCCCTTATTTAATTCCTTTCCGTGCAGATGCACCAGGATCCCTCATATCTAGACGATGAATAGCGATATCCGCGAATGAAGTAACGTAAACGTATGCCAGGTTCATGGGGTATATTTAGGAAATATCCTACTTAGAAATCAATTGAGTTCCACAAGATATCCTTATCCAAAAACGCCTCGCTATGCCAAATAAGAACCCATAATCCGAATCAAAGATATTCCCCACGAAAATCCTTCTAATAGTCGTTCAAACCTTGACCTTCTTGGCAGCTTTCTGTTCCTTCTCTTGATCTCTTATACGCTTGAAGATGCTTGTCTTGTTGCTTGCCACAGTCTTGCCAGGCAGAGCCTTTGCTTTCAATCCGAAACTCACTTTGACAGGAGCAACAGGAGCAGCCTCCAGTTTGAGGCCATCCTCAGGCTTGGAAGCCTCAGCAGCGCTATCCGCTGCAGTTGGAGATTCTGTTTTGGTTTCCACAGCCTTCGCTTCAGCAGCTTTTGCTTCAGCAACCTTTGCCTTGGCTTCAGCTTCGAGTTTGGCCCGGGCAACCATTTTCTTCAGCATCCGATCTTCGCCGGCCTCGTTCTTGCTCTCCAGCGCATCCGCAGCCTTGATCGCCTCGCGTCTCCTCAAAGCCTCAGGACTCAGGTCCCTCCAAGCGATCTGAAGACCACCTTTGTCATCCTCCTTGACATGACAAATACCCTCCCGTCCTAGATATTTGACATATTCAGTGAGACTAGGCCACTTGGTCGCATTCATGTGGATGTGCTCCTTATGGGAGATGTACTCCTGGTAGAAGCGGTTCGCGTTGACGTATTTCTCGCCGTGTGCGGTGCGCAGCAGCTGGATGAAGTCGTGATGGAAGTCGCGGGAGAAGTTTTCGATAAATTTGCGCGGGTCTTCGCCGACAACTTGCATTTGGCGGACGTGCGATTCGCTCTGTACGTGACATTTGAAGCCGTTGGCGTCTCGGCACTGCTTCTCGCACACCTGACAGTACCAGCGAAGTCTCTGTAACAAATAAGGGAGAGAAATTATTACGTTCGAAGAGTATCCTTACCTGTAAGCCCTTAGACTTCATCTTGTTCGCAAGATGCTTTGTGGAACCAACTTCGGCGCGCGGCATGTTGATGGTAGTAGCAGGGGAAGATGATAAGTGGCGGTTGTAGAGGTATGAGGGTGTTAAAATGGTAGGCTTTGTATGAGCGCAAGGTAAAAGTCTGTGGTCGGAGAGGTTCACAGTTCCTTGTGTTCCTGGTGACGGAAAGATCCCCGCCACCACCTAGCTCTCGGGAAATCATGGCACCGCTCCGCTCACCTCCGCTTACCTCCGCCATCTCCGCATCTTCAAACCTCCGCACCACGTGACCAAGTCCCGCTCTAATCCAGCATAGACTACTTCGTACATTTGAAACCCTCATCTTCATACTACAACTCTCCACCATGCCCCCTCTCTTCTGGACAATCGGCTGCTTGTCCGGCGCCTCTTCCGTTATGCTGGGTGCATTTGGGGCCCACGGCCTCAAAAAGCACATCTCGGACCCGGCGCGCCTGGCCAACTGGTCCACCGCAGCTCAGTATCAGGTGCATAAACCCCCGATTCAGATCCGCATCGCGCTTTGTACAGAATCTGACTTCAGCTTTAGATAATCCACTCCGCTGCCATTGTAATCACTAGTGTCGCCGCACCGCAAAATACGCTCGCCGCGTCTCTGTTCACCGCGGGCATCACCATGTTCAGCGGGAGCATATACTTGTTGACGCTAGATCCGCAGCGGTGGAAGTTCTTGGGGCCGGTGACGCCGCTTGGGGGTTTGTGCTTGATTGGTGGATGGGTAGCGTTGGCGTTTACGAAGAGGCCGGTTTGGGCAGTGAGGAAGTAGAGACGTTGCCGGTGCCTAGGTGGTATTCTCCAGGAGAAAGTACACTGTAAGATAGATGTATGTTTAGGCGAGTTGTGTCGACTATAAATCGATCCAATGCAGCACACGAAAGAGTAATATCAGTCAATCAACTGACTTTGAAATGGCGCGCCTGATTCGATAACAACCTGGTTTCTTTCTCTGTGTGCATAAGCACATCTATGTCGGTCCAGCGTTCTCTCCTTCAGCGACTCATTCTAAGCCATTAGATTATTTCTCTTTCTCGCACCCCGAAGACTTGTGGGTAGGCCCTGGTCATTTTTCCAGAATCTGTGGCTTCCCCTGATGATTACATAAATATAAGTACCTGTTATGGCTACATCTCCACTTGGAATTGTCCCTAGGTACAGTCTCTTCCATCCTCCAGCAGTCTACCAAGTCCAAAGTCAGATTTCAGAGGTTCACACAGACATATTTCTTCCTAACTTTCTGCCCTACGACTTAAGTGGTGATTTTAATACAAAAGCGCTTTATGTGACACCAACTCCCGAGAACGTGCTTTTTAAATCAGGAGAGTGCTTTCCAACCTTGGAAGAAAGTCCAGAGGGGTTTGTATTTGATTTGTATGGTTCTGCCTAGGGATGAGATAATTGGTTAGGGTGATGTTGGTATTCATCTTCCAGATACTTCAGCCGTAGTATTTTTTATGCGGCTGTGAGGATCCTGGCCATATCTATTCCCGTTCCATTTATGATTAGTTTGAGATTAGAGAAAGATTCAAAGCCGTCGTTGTCATACAGTGATAATATCATGGAAAAGCTGGTGTGGTTTATGTTGTAAAGTTTGACGGACTGATCTCCCCTACGAGCTAAAAGCCGTTCAAACACAAAGTCAACAATCCGGCTCAGTCTGTCAGAGTTCATCCTTGATGCTTGCAGCAGGGCATCTAGAAGGTAGGAAACCTGGCCTCTGACATTCCTGGGATTAGGAGCAGCAGAAACAGAGAAACTTCAAGCTGAACAGCTTCGACGAATAGTTTGTAGGGGCCCGCGATGTAAGTAACATGCACCGCTGTGTAACCGTTTCTACAGGCACCAGTTGATTCAACACCTCAGTATCCTACCGACAATGGGGCTTGCAGAATCATCACAATGATGGCTCGGTTCTAAGAGTACGAATACATCAAATTCTCTTTCGGTGTAAGAGCAAACGTGTAACGGTATTGCTTAGTATACTCGGCAAACCCTTCGGGACGCATCATCTCACTCAGTGAGCAACTGCTAAATAATAAAACCATGTTCCTTTTTTGGATACATATACATGATCAGAGAATATTAACTACTCCGTACAGCGGTGCTTGGTATAAACCCCAGTCTTTGCGCATGGTTTATTGTCTGTCATGATCCATAGCCATTTGAGAGAGCATGCCAGCTCTTCCTCTTTAATCAGCAATACGCCCCATTACTCCATTCCTCTCGTTTTTACCATTCCAACGAGAGATTTCCAGCTTCCTTCTCATTAAGCACCGAGCTACTTCATAGAGCTACGAAATCACACTTCACAACATCGCGTTATGTAGTTCTTCCCACGGCGTACTCTTTTTTTTTTTCTCCCTTCGGATTTCGCTAGCGAGGAGCGGAACGGAGCGATGCGATCATTCTCAGTCCTCGTCGCCAATGGTACTGAAGCAGGGGCATCGCCCCAGAGAAAGGAGTCGGACTCTGAAAATCATGCTCATGAAAACTATGCTCATGAAAACCATGCTCCCCGACTCTGCTCGTTTGTAACGCCTCTTTAAGGCATAATGTATCGTGCAACGTAAAATAGTCCAGCCCTTCAAGACGCGACCCTCCTCCTCCCCAAGGTGAATCTCCTCTTCAAGCTGTCCTTTTTAGACAGGTCACTGTCACTTGCTGGGGTAGACGGCGTCGACGTAGATGATCTGGTGGAGCTCGGGCTCAAAGTTCCTCCGGACGAGTCAGATGAAGAAGACGAACATTTTCTCCTGCGACCTTCTTCTGCCAAAACGTCTTCTAGGCTGACGTTGAGGTGCGGATGCGTAACATAGGCGGGTGCGGTGGAAGCGTCGAGGAGTTCGGTGAATTTGGATGGCATGACTGCGATTGGTGGTCGGGATTTAGCTTGTTGGTTGGACTGAGCTAAGTAATTCTTTATTTCTTTTGGTTTTGGTCGTAAACCCCTGGTACGCGACCTTGATATTCCTTATGGATATATTTGATGTTGCGAAAATGAATAACGATTGGTTTGACGTCCAAAAAGAGAAGCCGTAGATAATGAATGCGTCTTTGAACGACGAAAGAAGGGACGAAGTGAGCAGTAAATGAATAAAATTTCGGAAGCCCGTGGGAACTAAAACCACCCAACCTCAAACTAGCTCTTTGCAAATCCCCAGTTTATATATACGGAAATGAGTTACCAAAAAGCCAAAAAAAAAAAAGGGTGGAGAGACTCTAGAAGCCTGGGCCCGTTTTCTTTATATCCAAGCGAGGGATTATGCGAGAGCTTATGCGAGAGCTTATGCGAGAACAAGCACGCGACTCTCCTAGAGAAGGTAGAGGAGAAAGATCTAGTCTTTTGATGAAAGACACAAGATGTTAAACGGGGCATTTAAGTGGAGAGACAGACACAGTCATGTGTTGCGACGACGCAATTCTTTTGCGTTTTGCGGTGGCACGCGCACACAGACAACACAGCCCCTCCTCCAAACCAAGATGTCAGGGTCTATGTTGATCCAAGTAAACCCGCCGATCTTAACGCCCGACGCAAGGATCATGAGTTTTGCGGGTAAAGCGGAGGTGTTTCCACCGATCACGTGTACTAGACATTTATATAGTCCGAAGGATCAAGTTAGAGTGTTAAAAAATTGTCGAGCCTGATCTTGAGTATTCTGCGTTCCGTAACCAGTAGGGAAGGGTAAGTTTAGTTAATCTGCTTGATAAAGAAACACCGATACTGCCACCATCCGCGTGATGTAAAAATGTACTTACTCCTTGTAGTCATAACGGAAGTTCGCCACCGCCAAGAGTTCAAAATGAAATCTTGAGCCCCCGCCATCTCCCGTTGCGGGTCCCGCTCTATCGATAAAGTGGGTCACCACCAAACATGTTCAACACCACAGTTTCAAAACGTCGGCATTTACATCTGTGTATATTCAAATTTTGATATTTGTTAGAGGACTTGGTGGCATTTCCCGACTTGGTGGCATCTCCGAGTGCTGCAACACGAATGGAGAGCGTCAGTCGCTCGCGTGCAACGTACGCTCACAGCCTACGCTCACAGCCTACACTCACAGCCTACACTCACAGCCTACGCTCACAGCCTACACTCACAACCTACACTCACAGCCTACGCTCACAGCCCATGCTCACAGCTTACGCTTACAGCCACAGTAGAATTCTTCCTTCTCATCAACGACAATGACTAATAAGGTAAGCATGTCGCATCCATCATGATGGGCTTCTGACCATTTCGGCAAACTCCCCTCGAACACTGTCGTATGGTTCTGAGCAAATAATGTGCGCCGTTAAATACTTCCCGTCCTCTAAAATGCTGCCAAATGACATCATCTCGCGTGGTTGCAATATATGCACATGAAGCATAGCTGGCTCATCATAACAATTACCGGATAGGTGGCATCCACCGTCCGCGGCCTCGTCCTCCCCGTCCAGTGTTGAAGCTTCCACGACCGCGACCACCACCACCACCTCGACCTCTGCCTCTACCTCCGCCCCTGTAGTCACCCCTCCCTCCGCGATCCGGCCTGTCCCTACCTCTGCTAGGTGCTGGTCCCCGCTGCATCCTCTCTAACCTTTCCTCCTTGGACGCGTGGAAAGGATTCTTGATTTGAAGCAGATCGCAAAAGGCTTGTGTGTGCGGGTTGGTGTATTCCGCTGGCTGTCCCCCAACTGGGATTCCTATCTCCTCGTCGAAGACCGGGGCGGTTTGCTGGAAATCTTCTGGTATGGCCATTTTTCCCGTCTGAACTAGATTGTTCTCCACCCATTCCATCTCTTTCTCAATCAACGGCCGATAGTATGCATCGCCTTTGTCAGCGGGCACCTCTGCATGAGGATCGCCAACTTGCAGATCATTGGCGAATGCACGGGTAATTGCAAGCCATTCCTTGTCGTACTCTAGCCCAACCGGCCGTTGGAACTCGGCAGGGTGCAGAGGCTCTATTTCGAGAAGCTGTAGGAAGTGCCTGTTAGGCATACACTTATCCAGGGCCAGAAACCGCGTGGTCTTGTTCGTTATGTCAGCCGGAAATGGTAAACTCGGTGCGTTAGACTCGATCCTTGGCTTATCTGTCGCAGCCTGGAAAGCATCCGGTAGGCTTTTGATAACATCTGCCAGGTCAGTCGATGCATCATCTCCATCCTTCCGCTCCGCCTCACCCGCAAAATTGTCTGCGGATGCTGTCTTCGCTTGTTGCGGAGGGTCATCATCGAGGCCGAGATCTATTTCGTCTGGATTGCTCGGAACGGTTCCAGGTGCACCACCTGCCGGTGCCGGTGTCTCCAAATCTATGTCTAAATCTATCTCATCCGGATTTCGCGGCGTATACCCAGATGCAGGGCCTGATGGTGGCTGTGTTTCCAAGTCCAGGTCCAAATCTATCTCATCCTCATTCTTTGCAACAGCCACCGGAGGATTGTTTTTCATCTGCGTTACAACACCAGTTGGTTCGCTGTTATGCTTCCAAACTGCAGCATATTTTGTGTGCAAATGCGCACTGAACCAATGCGCAGGCCGAAGTCGTTCCAAAACCTTGGCCGCTGCAATGCTTCCCAAGGTTCCATCCTTGGCTTCTTGCACGAAATAAGGCTTGTGTCGGAACAACTGTTCGTAGTTGCCCTTCCATTCCATTCCGCGAGGCCAGTCGTGACTAAGGCCTATGTCAACCTGAGACCGAATTTGGAGGAGCTTTCGTATATCCAGTTCCCTAACATGATATATGTTTCGGATATCGTCTTCGCTGTAGGGTAGGCGCTCATGGTGTGGTTTCCTGTAGCTGTATCCTTTCCAAATCCCCGAGAACCCAGCAATACGAAGCGGTCCAAGATGGACAACATTAGCAGCCCCCATGTAGTAGATCTTCGGTGCAACCCAGCCTCCATAGTAGAGTTCCCAGAGATAGTTGCTAGCCTCATGGTTGCCTCCAATGAAGATGGTGAGGTAGGGAGCCGTTCGGGCGCCAGAGTAATACTCGTGAAAGTCCTGCATTTCACGAAACTTCGCCGGCATGGCAACCACATTCAGGTCCTGGGCATTACGGACTGACTGCCAATATTAGTGGTTGACGTTGGATTTGGCACGTGTGCGGTATATACTTGGAAGTCTCCCCCAATGATAAGTAAGTCTACGCCATCCCAGCCTTTGATTCTGCAAGACTCTTGTACAGACGCGTAAATAGCGTGCAAAGTGCCATGGCCCTATATTGACAAGGCTGATTAGAGTTAAAAAAGCAATGTTCGGATAATATTACTCACGCATCCTTCTACAGCAACGCGTAGGCCCTGCTTTTCGACTACTGGCGTATCCATTTTGGGGTACTTTTAGCGTGAAGAGTGTATAAGTTCACACCATAACATGGATAAAGACAAAATGGGTCGAGCAATTTGATGGGGAAAAGACCCAACTGTAAAAGTAGCGTTGACTTCAACGGCGCATGTATATGTTTGTAGTAAGTGCAGTGGCAGAAAGACGGACGTTGGATGTGTAGTCAAGAGTTCGGTTCTTGGCAGCCAAGACCTCGGACCTCCGAAATTTTGGGGCACGGCGGAACAGCTTCAACTGTGGCTCTTGCAAACACCAATATCAACAAAGTATGGCACATATCGACACATTCCAGTCAAGGATACGATTTCTCAAGGAGTCGGCATATCTTCTCTCAACTGCATCTCCGACAGCTTCGGCTGTGCTTGGAGCACACCATGATCGACTCCTGGAAACCGACGAACTCGACCTGCAGGCTCCGAAAAAGGACTGGGACGCGCACCGCCGTGAATTTTGTGGTGCTTGTGGGAACCTGATGGTACCAGGATGGTCTTGCAAAGTAACCCACGAAATCTGCCGGACTGAAACAAAGTTGAAGAAGACGAAAGCTGCAGGGAGAACGAAGCAGGCGCCCAAACCAGAGAAGATGGTTGTTTACCATTGTTTACGGTGCGAACGAAGGACAATCCAAACATTATCGACAAGGCCTTCTAAACACGTCAAGACGTCTTATGGGCCCTTGAAAATGCTGCCAGACCCGATAGTCATCAACAAGGAGAGCAAAGTAGAGGAAACGAAGGTTGTCAAATCAGCTAATGCCAGCAGTAAGCAGAGAGCGAAAGCTCGGAAGCAAAGCGGGCTTCAGGCCATGCTGGCGAAGAGCAAAACACAGACGTCATCAGGGCCACAGAAGGGATTTGGTCTGGACTTGATGGATTTCTTGTAGTCTTGACTTGACGAGGTAGAGACTGATAGGGCTGAGGTTGCTCTGCAAATTGCAGAGGGAGTGGTTCAGCACGGGCCCAGTGACCCCTCGATGATTCTGGCTTGTTCCCCCACCAAGCTGGCGGGGCAGGAAAACTTTCGAGTCTCCGTCACTTTTTCCAACTGCATCAAGACTCACACAACACAACCACCATTTCGATCGTATTCTCTTCTAACATCTTCCAACCTAACATTACATCTTCTCATTCATAGTTGCTCGGAATCTCGCATTCGTCATGTCGCATCAAAGCCTTGCAAAGGACCTCTTCGAGGACATGGGCCGCAAGGTTGCAGAGGCGAGTGCCCAGGAAGGAGACGACGATACCAAAGTGGTAGACGAGATTGAGAGTTTGTGCATGAATTGCCACGAGAATGTATGTCTTAATGCGACACCTCACATGACCAAAGCTAATATATGTATTGTGTAGGGCACTACTCGACTCCTCTTGACCAGAATCCCCTTCTTCCGTGAAATCGTCATCATGTCCTTCGATTGCCCTCACTGCAACTTCAAGAACTCGGAGATTCAGCCCGCCGGAGAGATTCAACAGCGCGGTGTCAAGTTCACTTTCCGCGTCGATTCCCAAGACGATTTGAGCCGACAAATCATCAAGAGCGATACCGCTGGGTTCAGGATTGAGGAAATTGACCTGGAAATTCCACCCGGCAGAGGGCAGTTGACAAACGTGGAGGGCATTTTGAGCATGATCGCCGACGATCTGGAACAGAAGCAGCCCGAACGAAAAGACGCTGTGCCGGATCTCTATGAAAAGATTGAGGAAATAATACAGAAGGTGAGAGATATGGGAAGTGGAAGCAAACTGCCTTTCACGGTTACCCTCGATGATCCTGCCGGAAACTCTTCCATCGAGCCACCGACCGAACTGCGTGGCGGCAAATACTCTCGTCACGAGTACGCTCGCACCCCAGCTCAGAATGAAGCCCTTGGGTTAGGAGGTGGATCCACCGAAGCCCCGGCGACGGAAATCCGTCCAGAATACCATGCCACCCAGATGTATCCAGAGATGCCAACGCAGCCTATGGTAAACAACGTGGACGATGACATTGTGGAGAACCAAGTGTATTCCTTCCCTGCGACCTGCCCAGGCTGCACCAAGTCGTGCACTACCAATATGAAGATGGTGCACATCCCCTATTTTAAGCAAGTAGTGTTGATGAGCACCGTCTGCGACCACTGTGGATACCGTTCCAACGAAGTCAAAACGGGCGGTGAAGTCCCCGAAAAAGGCCGCAAAATCATCCTCCAGGTCGAGAACAAAGAAGATCTCTCCCGCGACATCCTCAAATCCGAATCCTGCGCCATGTCCTGCCCAGAACTGAACCTGAGCGTCGAGCCCGGCACCCTTGGCGGCCGCTTCACCACGGTCGAAGGCATCCTCACGCAAGTCCGCGACGACTTGCGGTCGTCCATCTTCCAGGACACCAATGACGGCGGGGATTCCATGGACACGATGACAAAGCAAAAATGGGATGCATTTTTTGGCAAGTTGAATGATGCGATTGAGGGCAACGTCAAGTTTACTATTGTGCTTGAGGATCCGTTGGCGAGTAGCTATGTGCAGAGTTATACAGCGCCGGAGCCGGACAAGCAGCTGAAGGTGGAGGATTATGAGAGGACGGCTGAGGAGGAGGAGGATTTGGGGCTGAAGGATATGAAGACCGAGAATTATGAGGAGCCGACTTCGGATAAATGAGTGACTGACTGGGTTCGATTTGTGGGGATCAGCTAGGCTGATTATAGTTGTCAATGTTCGCGATTTCCAGAGTGCGCGAGAAGATAGAGATACCAAAGGCTTTCGTAGGCCGTAATAGAGTTGAATAATCTTGTATTCATTTGCATGTTCTGCTTCTTTGGATCTATTATGCCAACCCAAATCGACGGCAGCCCTTTCCTTGAGTTTCGCAACTTCTCAAAAAGGTGTCATCTGTCTTTCACCTATATATATATGTTGGCGCCACAATGGTATACAAGACATTGCATCCATCTTTCCGTTGTCCTCTCCTCGTCTCCAAATCCGGGACGTCGCCAGCAGCGCCTCGCTAACATATAGTAAACAGTCTGCAAGTCCTCAGAAGAGCTATTAGTGAAGGGGAAACACCGAAAACATAAGAGAAAAAAAAAAGAAAGAGAAACTCCGAGAAATGCAACATGCTGGAAATATCCAAATCTCGCTTTCCCCCCTGTAAGCACCTAAACACCAGAAACTTCAAGTTGCTCAGCTAGGGAAGGCAAGAAAGTCTGGAAACCGTCCCTCGACATACAGCTGAAAGTCGTTTCACTGTCCTTTTTGGGCATATGTATGAAACAAGGATGTCTGGCTCCGGCTGATTCGTGGTTAATGTTTCCTTTCCTAGCGGAGATACTTTGGATAGAGCCATGTCCACAACAAATGTCTTCCGCCTCTTCCACTGTCTTCCTCTTGGACTCTTGCTTTCGCAACCAAGCCATGCTTTTTCAACATGATCGGGACCTAACTAGCCGAAATGCTTGGTCTCGGAGAATCCCATTCACTCAATAAGCGGTTTCCTAACACCGCCGACAATCGCCATACCCAAGGCCCGCAGCCCGTTTTCATCCCCGGCGCGGATGATGGTGCTGGCGGGCAGCATGGGATTGTCCGGGCTGACGTGCGCCGCGTCTTTAGCGGCTTGCTCGATGGCTTCCATTTCTTCTTTGCAGCGGGCGTGGTCGAAGGGACAGACGATGATGGGTTGGCGGAGGAGAATGTCTTTTGCCGACGACATCTGGGCCTAAATTTTATCAGCCATACCGAAAAACAAATTAAACAATGGGTTGAGCCTTTCTTGAAAACGAACCTTGACAGTAAGATAGTATTCAATCTTATACAGCGTCCCAGTCGTCGTAAATCCACTGACAGAGTACATTGGAAACTCTTTCTTCCCTCGCGGTATAATCCCCTCCGAGTCCCGCAGGTCCTTGGCCGGAAACACGAGACCCAGATTGGTGAAGTATCCGGCTTCAGGCATCTTGACACCCACAGCCTGCGTTGTCTTGGCCAATGTCTTGACTTTTCTCGTCGGTTCGTCTCCTTCATGGTTGTATATAATCTCCTCGTCTATGCCAACAGTGATCTTCTGAATAGTCACCCTCTTTGCTTTGTTAAGCCAATCCGGATTGGGCGAGAGCTTAATATAGACGGATACTGGGTCCAAAGGACCATACGACCACCGCGGTAGTGATATTCCCAACGTAACCAGATGGTCCGTCACCCGCTCAGCGCTTTCGGGGCGGTTGTACATGCCGAATGTGGACAGGGTGTCGTACCGCGATATTGGTACAGGGAAAGAATACTTCCTTTGCTCTTGATGACCTTGCTGTACCGTCACCACGAGCTCGTAGAGCGTCTCGGCCGTCCGGCTCGGCAGCTGTAGACTCGCTGGCGGTACTCTTCTGGCTACTTCTTCGCCGCCGCGACCATAGGGTATGAATATTACAAATGGCAAATCCATACACAGCACGCTCTCGTATTCCCTCCCTGGTGGACACCGGAAAAGCAGCATTTCTTTGCCTACAATGTCGGTGATTTCTTTCCTTGGCGCAGCCAGGTGCTTTTTCGTGACCGAGTCTGCCGAGGGATGTATCGTTTCACGGCGCTGTAAAGCAATGGTGACGAGCGAGACGAGGACCGGTGCCGTGACTCCCACGCAGGGTCTGATCTCGACCTTTCCTTCTATTCGAGGTAGCGTCGCCGATATGCCTGGATATCCCACTAGGAAATTACTGTTTGGAGGTCCCGAAACCCGCACGAAGGCCGTCATGGTTGCTACTCCCACCACTGCTCACGGTGAAGACGAGGTTGTCGGCGCGGGCCAGGAACGAGAGAAAGGGCCGCATGAGAGACGGTATCTGCCCCTCCTCTTGTCTCGTCGCCCACCCACACGCACACTCGGGTACTTGAGTATATATAAGACCTTTGAAGTTCTTCAATGATTGCGTAGGCTTCCAGGTTGCAAGACGGTGGGGGCCGAGGGCGATGCAGCGGCAGAAATGCGAGGAACAGGCCGCGGGAGCAGCGTCACGCAAGGGGTGCAGTCGGTCGATGGACAGTAGGATAGTAGAGATGCTGATGACGAAGCTCAAGTGAGGGTTTTGTTTGTTGTAGGGCTGTGATGGCGGTGATGGGTGCTGTGGTGTTTTGATAGGCTGGAGATGGCGATGGTCCTCTCAAGGGTGCATGGAACTGCATACACTGCGATCCACCCAGCTGCGGCAGAGATGGGACTGCTAACAATGCTAGAAAGTGAATGAAGAATGATTCTGATTGTGTAGCGTCGAGGAGAGTGGAAGTGGCGGCAGCGGTGTAGTAATCGAGGTGGTTAGGAAGCGCCAGAAGTGGGTGGTCGTGGTCATTGGTGGTGTCGTCTTCGTTGTCGTTGTTCTCGCCCGCTGCCGCTGCTCTTGCGCGGAAGCGAACAAGAGCTGACGTTTGACCTCACGAACTACCCAAGACTCCAAAGCCTACCACCATCATTGCACCGCCCAACAAAACCACCAGCGCGGCTCACTAGGTTGTCTACGGGGGGATTTGGGGCCGACCAGATATTGGCGATGACCTGACATATTTCCAACTATGTCTGTTACGGTGAGTGCCCGTCTTCTACAGTTATCGTCATTATTCGTTTCTTCGTCCTCATCAATATATGTTTCACCACATAATATACTTGACACATATTCCGTTCCTGTGGACATTCTTCATACCACTGATCCGGTACTAACGAACCTCACAGCTCCACACAACCCTCGGCGACGTCAAAATCGAAATCTTCTGCGAATCCGTGCCCCATACCGCCGAAAACTTCCTTGCCCTCTGCGCCTCCGATTTCTACAATGGGAGTCCCTTCCACCGTCTAATTCCCAATTTCATGGTCCAAACGGGTAGTCCCGCGTCCGACCCCAAGTCTAAGAGCTCGACCTCCATTTACGACGACCGGCCGGATCAATTGTTCGAGGACGAGATTCGCCCGGCGCTTAGGCACAATGCTAGGGGTATAGTTAGCATGGCGAATAAGGGGCCAGATACGAATGGGAGCCAGTTTTTTATCACATTTGCACCGGCGCCACATCTGGACGGGAAGAATACTGTTTTTGGGAAGGTGATTGAGGGGTTGGAAATTTTGGACGACATGGAGAAGGTGGAGGTGGATAAGAAGAGTAGGCCAAAGCAAAGGATTGAGATTAAGAGTGTGACCATTCATGCGAATCCGATTGCTGGTTAATTGCATATATATGGGAAAGTGTTGACTTGGATGCTGCAGAATGGTTAATGGATTTCAATGGTGCAAAAGGAAAAGGGGCTGAATTCGGTAATGTGGAAAGGAACTGGATCCAGAAAGCTCTGATATGAGTGTCAAGCGGAAATATTCACACTGCTCCAACATGTCATCCTTCTAGATAAATAGGGTAGCAAAGCTAGTGAAAAGAAAAAACCAAAATTGAAAACCCCAGGAGCATGCCCTATCTCTTAATCACTGCATTCCACTCCACACCACCCCCATTCCCGCCTACTCCGGCGTAGTCTTAGGGTGACCCGGCTGAGTCTTGGGCCTAAACGCCAAATCCATGATAATCGGCCTCTCAACCTCTTTCCTCTGCTTGTCGCTCACACTAGGGTCCATCGCTTGCTGCTGGCTTATTTTGGCCATTTCGATGTCGACATAGGCTTTCATTTTGGCGTACTGCTCGCTTGTGCAGCCGAAGGTGTTGAGGGTGTTGCGAAGAGAGGATTGGAGCTGGTGCTGGTTAGATGTGTGAGGATGGAAGTGTTGAGGAATGTGGGAGCCATTTGTCGATTCGGGAAAAGAATGAATGTAGCAATGGGAGAGTGTTGAAAATGCGGAAAGACATGAAGCAGAGGCCAGGATATTCTGCAAATGGGCCATGGGAAGAAAATGCTTAACAAATTGGTTTAGAACAGAACGGAGCAGAGGCCAGGACAGGAACTAAAAGCGTAACTCTGTAGAGAATGAGTGGAAAGGGAGATTTCGTGTACAGTAAGGAATTAGAAGCCGATAGATCGGGAAGCCAAATAGAACGACGAGAACAAGGTAGACTCTGGGGACTCACTGTATGTAGAAGGTCTATTCTCTGGTTTTCCATCTTGGCTAATGATAAACCTTAAGAACGCGAAAGACAGACCCCCTTCGAAATGCAATCTGTAGTATATAATTTCCTTTACTCGCGCAGGGTGATATTCTTTCGAATGACGTCGTTGAAAGCTCAGATCAACAACAGACAGAAATATCGTCCTCGTATGGTGGTGCGGTCCCTGCTAAAAAGATTAATTGAACCTTTACAAAAGGTTGCAATCGTTCTAGAAATTGAAAATCGTTGTAGTTGTCGTCCGAGCCTTGCTGCAGATAGAATAATACAGTATCCAGAGAAGTGGAGCTGGAGAGCAGGGGGGAACTTTAAAGAAAAGAGCAACACCTAAGATAAAGTAATAGATTATCCCTTACTATTCATTGTGATAAACATCTAAGCAAAGTGAAGAATTTCCTAAACATGTCTTATAGGCAGTCTCGGTTTACTGAGGGCAAAGAGGTTAGTATGAAGTACTATCACGTGATATCAGTGGAGAGGATCGGGTAATTGTCAGAACCGTAGATTCGTAGTTGTCATCATATCAGATTGAAATTGAATTAACCCAGCGGAAGGGCACTTTTAAATACTTCCTCATCCTATTTCCATAATTCTAAACTCAGCTTTTCATGATGTTGCAGTATTCCGTCTAAAGAAGTTCAACGCAGTTGGTCGATTAAGAACACACAACCCCGTCCGCCCTGAAATCACCCTGTGATGCTTAAAGAAGCTTTATAAGGTCGACAAGGCCAGAAACAAGAAAAAGCAAATTTTTCTAAATAGTCCATGCTCACAGCCACGATACACGCAAAAAGAATGTTGACAAGAGTGGGATTTGAACCCACGCCCTTTCGGACTACGGTAGTTATTACCTAAACGTAGCGCCTTAGACCACTCGGCCATCTTGCCTTGTTTCAATTCGATAGAAATTATGTTTTTATAATAAATATAAATAGATATATATTTTTTTGCCAATCAAAAGAAATTCTCCCTTAACGAACAACATCGAATAAAACTTGATATAGATTCTTGCTGGGTTTGGTTTATATGTCGTGCACGCCCAGGTTTGTAAGGATTTAACAGTGGGGAGCCGACTCTCGTTTGTAACCTGTGCGGTGAGTGCTCTGCCTTTGCGGACACTCGAAAAATGATCATGATTAGAGTTTCAATACCGTATCGGTACCGACACAAGTTGATATTCCGATAGCGGTGCATTTCATCGAGCAAAAGTTGATGTGTACTTTATAAGGTCGTTTTAAGCGTTACTTCAGCTTTCGGGACTCTAGTTTTTATTATCAAGCTTCGCCGATAAGGGCTCGAGAGCACTCTTTCACGACCACCACACTAATACCGTTAAGAACAGAAGCTTAAAAAACTAATTTTTTTTGTAACTTATTTCTTATTGTAACCCTTACTCACCATAGCAATATTAGAATGGCTTAGGGTGAGGAAAAGGCGAAGATTTTTGGACTCTCGAGGCTCATTCTTCCAGAGTCGGGTTTACTTTGCACTAAACATTGGTTCTACGTGTTCATAGACCCGATTAGGAACCAGGTAGCACGTTAAATTGAATTATTATTATTAATATTGTAACTCTTTAGATAGACTTTTAAAAGTCTAACATGTGTGGTTTCAGAGGGGGTTAGACACAGAT
>ML994130.1:0-41258 GCA_010093945.1 Delitschia confertaspora ATCC 74209 | reverse complement strand
GCACACAATACATGTATATATACTCAACAGTTCATTAGACCTGAGGACAAGACAGAACATGATCACCAGAACAATACAGCCTGTTCACTACCCAGTTTTCAGCTCATTCTGCTTACAATGGTCACGTGCAACAAAAGTCTAAGGTATTCTGTTTAGAAGGAGAGTATATACCGTTCATAGGTCATCAGCATAACCACAGTTCTTGCGATAAATCTCACGAAGTTCTTTCGGAACTAGAATATCATGAGTTATGCTTTAATCTAAGATAGGCAGAATGATTCTTTGCAAGAGATTCGGTCATTATTCCCCCGATCCGAGCATTTCGAGTCGCTAAAATCCCTGATGACCCCGCGAAACAAACTTCTAGGCATTGACTTCATCCTTCAGGCCTCTAGAAAAATCTCAATTTATCCATCAATATGTAGGAGATCTTATCCGGGAATGTACATTATTGTCTCTTCTGACTCGCATCTTGACTTCATTAAAAACCAAAATAATATATTGACAATGTCGCCCCTCAAAGTGCTGCGAATATTTTGGCTTCGTTGCCAGTTCATTGTTAGATTGAATCTCGCATCATGCTGCCCTATTTCTCAAGATTTCGAGGCATCACCTCCTCACTCATCTTCGTCCTCTTCACTCTCGTAACTGTAGCTTCTACCGGCAAAATAAACCGCAAATCCATAGTCCAACGTTATAACGTCCTCCTTAACGCCTCCCATCCATACTCCCCAGTCCAACTTGGAAATGGTAATTTCGCTTTCAACACCGATATAGCCGGTCTGCAGACCTTTGTTCCGCATAATACCCTATCATCATGGGGCTGGCACAACTCCTCACTTCCTACAACACCGAACCAAACTCAGATTTCTGACTTCACCGGGTTGGAGTGGTGGACACATGGAAGACTGGTCAAATACGCGCAACCAAATCCGGAAGAGCAGGACATTAGTCAATGGCTGATTGCGAATCCGCACCGAATAAATCTGGGCAGGATTGGGTTGTGGTTTGGTGCGGGAAAGAATGTTTCTGAAGTGGAACTGAAGGGCAGGAATCAAGTGTTAGACCTCTGGAGCGGCATATCTATCTCCACCTTCACCTACAACAACAAAAAAGTGTCAGTGAAAACGGTCGTAGATCCAGAGACGGATACTGTGGCCGTAGAGATTGAATCTGACCTGTTGAAGAAAGGCAATCTGGGCGTATTCTTCGATTTTCCGTATGCGAGCGGGAAGAACAAGTTTGATGCACCATTTGTCGGGGTATGGAATGCGACGGCGAACCATACTACAACCGTGCTTAGGAAAGACGAAGGAGCGGTTATCAAGCATGCATTGGATGCCACAACCTATTTCGTGCACATTGACTGGGACGACAACGATGCTACAATTCGGAGGGAGACGGAGGGTGCCCATAGGTATATTCTCCGTCCAGGCCGAGGAGACGGCACGCTTTCCTTCACATCAACATTCTCTCCCTCCGCAGTACATCCAAAAACATCATTCGACAAGGTCCGCTCCACAGCATCCAGCTGGTGGTCCAATTATTGGAACTCAGGCGCATTCATATCCCTACCCACAGCCGCCAATTCCTCCGCGCACGAACTCCAGCGCCGCATCATTCTTTCTCAGTACCTCCTCGCCATAAACGGAGCCGGCCGCGACCCTCCTCAGGAATCTGGCCTCGCAAACAATGGCTGGTATGGCAAATTCCACATGGAAATGGTGTTCTGGCATCTCGCGCACTGGCAATTCTGGAACAAATGGTCACTCTATGACCGCAGCATCGACGTATACGAGCGATTCCTCCCGTCCAGTTTCGAACGTGCGAAAAAACAGGGATACAAGGGTGCGAGACTCGGCAAGATGAGTGATCCGTCTGGGCGCTCAGCTCCGGGACAAATCAACTCGCTGTTGATATGGCAGCAGGTGCATCCAATGTATTTCGCCGAAATGGAATACCGAAAATTCCCAACGACTAAGACACTGAGGAAGTGGGATGCTGTGTTGACAGCTGCTGCGGACTGGATGGCAGACTATGCGTTCTGGAATGAGACCACAAAAAGATTTGATTTGGGACCGCCAATGTATCCAGTCAGCGAGAACACAAACCCAAACCAAACGATCAACCCAACGTTCGAACTAGCATACTGGCGCTTCGGACTCGATATAGCGTCCCAGTGGCAGAAACGACAGCGTAAAGGTGTTCCGGAGACATGGACCCAGGTGTACGACAAGCTGGCGCCGTTTCCGGTGGAGAATGGACTCTATGTTACTTATGAGGGGATTGATGATATGTGGACTACGCCTGAATATACAGAAGATCACCAAGGCCTATTAGGTATCTATGGCTGGCTTCCGCCCGACCCCGAACGCTTCTCCCTGCCCACCTTCACCGCAACCCTCGAAAAAGTCTACGAAACGTGGAATTTCACATTCTCCTACGGATGGGATTTCCCTTTACTCGCTATGGCGGCTGCGCGGACGGGTGATGCGGAGAAGGCGTTGGAGTGGCTGCTGCATGAGAGCTTTCAGTTCGACGAGGTGGGCATGCCGGTGGGCGGGGCGAGAGTTCCTACGCCGTATTTCCCTGGAAGCGCGGGTTTGCTCTTAGCAGTAGGTATGATGAGTGGGGGATGGGATGGATTGGACGGGCCTGTCTTTCCCAAGGAGTGGAATGTGGAGGTGGAAGGGTTTGAGAGAGGGATGTAGGTCGTTGTTGACATAGATGGTGATAAGGAGTCAAATAAAGATTTATAGCCTCGAAAATGAATTAGAAGAGGTCTACTAAACTCACTTCTATGATCCTTTTCTCTTCTCCTATAAAACAGGAAATGTGTTATACAAGTCCAGAAGAGAGAATGCGTCCTCGTAATAAGAAAGAAAATATATGTTCAAGCCCTCGGCCTATGATGAGCTGAGTGGAAGTGCAATGTGGGCTTCCTCTCTGCTAACTGCGTGTGGGATGGAGATTATGTGACTAACAGGAATGGTAGTATTCATAATATAGCCAAGATAGGCCCTTAGAAAAACTATCACTCGCGCAAAGGCAAACACATCCTAAGAATCTTCGACCACCACCTCTTCCTGCGGGACTTTAGCGCCGACAACTTTCCGATAGACGGAGACGGCATCGCGCTCTGTTCTGAATTTCGAAACTTATCTTCGCTGCCGAATACCGAATCTTTCTTACTCTCAACAAAACACTCCTCAACAAACATAAGAAAGGCTTCTACGTCCTTCAACACACTCATGGCTCCGAAACTGACCCTGACAATACCCATCGGCACTCCATTCCTGACGTCGTCCGCTTGACCACATCGGAACCCAGAGTCGTATGCTGTTCGAATATCCTCATGAGTAACAGCTAACGCGTGAGCCATGCCCGCCGGGTTGCACATACTCCCAGTACGGACAAGGAGGTTCCATTTCTCCGCCATGGCGCCGACCTTGGAGCTCGAGACCCACGTTCCATCGCTCTTGCAAATGTTAAAAGCAACCGTAGGGCCCTGAGTCTTCGCGTCTGTATACGTAGAAGTTGGGTCTTTGTATATTCGACAGACCAGTCTGCCGTTGGCGTGTTTCATACTCACCAACTTCTCGTACAAACAGTGAGCGAGCCAACGAGCATGTACGGACGCTTCTTCAAACCCGAACAACCGCGCGTGAACGCCAATCGCGCAATTCAATGCGACAATACTATGCGTTGCTCCTGTCCCGTCTTCCAATCTTTCATGTAAACTGGACTTTTTTCGCTCAACCCACGGTTGTCCGGAGCACGTGGTCATCTCTGTGGTACCCCCACCGAAGTAGCGTCTGTGGTCAAAGACATGGCCGGCGGACTTTCGCACAATCAACCCTCCAAGGTTGGGGAACCCAAATATCTTATAGAATGATAAAACGGTAAAGTCCGGTGCGTTGATGTGGTCGCTCAGGTCGAGGAGAGTGGTTGAGGCCAGGGCTGCGACATCCAGCAGGGTGAATGTTTGTGGATTATCAGACGATGAACGAAAAGACGAACACCAAGAGAGTGGTAGCCGTCTGCCGTTCATGTTCGATTGCGCAGGGTAGGCGAAAAGCCGGAGTCCGTTTTCAACTTTTTCCAAAGGTGGTGTGTGGCTGCCACCACTCTTCATCCATTCTTCCACTTCATCATCTGATAAAAAGCAGTGACTCTTGCATGCCAACTCCCTCGGACCAACGAGACTTGTATGTGAATCGCGGTGATAATAGTACTCGTACCCCTCCGGGCAGCCGTTGAATGCTTCCACCACGAGCTTTATACCTGCGGTGGCGTTTGCCACGAAGACAAGATCAAAGTGATCCGGGTTCGCCTTAAAGAGCTGAAGGACTTGCAGACGAGTCTCTTCAACGATGCGATGCGATATGCTTGGCTCCGATGAAGATGAGGAATGAGGATTTCCAAGCAGATGGGTCTGCATTTGCTCGGAAAAGGCAGTGATGAGGGATTTTGCAGGGAGTGTCGTCCCGGCGTGGTCAAGATATGTTTTACCTATTTCTATGAGCATAGATATATCGACGAAAACACCATGGGAACGCTACCTCGAAGCATGGGGTATTCATTTCCTCTCATGCGGTCAATCCGGTTGTTGTACAGCAAGCAATCCCTTTTAGAGAAGCCATGGCTTAACCCAGGGGAAGATATGGTGCTGTGGAGCATGATTCCACTCGCCTATACTCTAGGTTTGGCTCGCAGACACTGGACTCGACAGGAGGAATGCTCGGTTCAGGCGTCACGTGCACCCCAATTCACTGTAGGTGGAGTGATCACGCAATCTTGATCGGGTGGACACAATATTTTAACGAGACAACTGAATCTTACAGTGGAATCAGCAGGATCTCGTTATGGCCTTATATAGACGGGTAGTACGGCACTTCCTCAAGCTGAACCGTACGGAGTCGCCCCGGATAAGCGACGAAAGACTGGTCTGTAAGGCGCCCTCCCACATCCTGATGTGATAACTTATAATAAGCACCTTCATTTGCTCCCGCCATGTTCCTGTGAACCTGATCGGATACGGCTGGGGGAATAACGCTGAAAATCTTGAATCAGGGTTCTGGTGTGCCGTTTCTGCCCTCCTTGATGTCGAAGTGGCTTTGATTTCATTCGAAAAGGAACCTAACCACCGCAGCGGGTGAAGATTTGATGGATTGCTGGACTAAACCTCAAGAATCCTTCCCAAATAAGCTGTGATAGCGAGGTCTTCGTGTCCCATGCCACCCTTCGCGATGCGGCGACACCTGATGACCGACCTAATTTACTCCGTCTCCTTCTTTCCATTACATCGGATACGGCCATGCCACCCAGCCCTCAGCTGAGCCTGAACCGGGCTCTTTGATCGGGTCTAGAGGGTATGGTCTATGCACCAGCTTTCAACCTCCCACGCGATGGATCATGATACCTGCCTAGATTTGTCCTATCACACTCATGAGAGACGGAATGGGTATGGGGCTGTGGCTTAGGCTGAGGACTTTTAATCATGACGTTACAGTGCCATCTCTTCTCCTTTTTGACCAAAAAATTGGCTTAATTTGCTGCATCAACTTCGTACCAGCCACTTCAGGTTTAGGGAAAAGCTGACTATCCTCCGGCGGGCGAACCACTGTGGCCACACAGCCTGAAGTAATTATTGAGATGTCGATTTTCTGGCTGTGGGATGAGGTAACATTCCTGGGTAAACAGAGCAGATTTAGTAATACGGAGTGAGTTTCCGCTCTTCCGTCTTTTCAAGCAAGAATTCCCTTGTCTGGTGTTTAAATTTTCTTCCACTGGATGGATTCGTCGTGAGAAGGTAGCCTAGCTTATGACTGATATTGTGGGTGATTTTCCACCTTTGTTGCAGCCTTCCCAGATACCGGAATTCTTATGATGCGGATACCGAATGCGGGCCGGCCATGGCGCGGATCTACTCAGCCTTATGAGTGACGAACTGATATCGTATGCAGCAAGCACAGCTGGGGAATGCTTGATAGGTTATCAAGGTACGCGCCTTGAACCCATTCTCAAGATTATACTCCATCTGAAGTTCCCACTTTGCTGGGACACTCTCGAGTCATTCACTTATGGACCCAGAATTCGGTTTAGTCTGCGAATCCATACTTGGTATTTCTTAGGAAAGAGTTTTCTTATCATGTGCCAAGGAGGCGTAAAATGAGGCTGTGAGAGTGGTGTTTAGCAAAGAATGAGTAAGTGATCGATGTGTAGTTCCCCAAATCCGAAGTTGGTGGTGGTCAGCCGTTCGCTTATACCTGTCCACGCGGACGAATTGCAGCGAATGAGTCGACCCTATAATGTGCCGTGCCTTATTGAAAATATTTACTAGCCACCAATAGGAGAGAAATCCGTTGGTGTGGTTTTTTTTTTGAGAAAGAAAATGCATGTAATCAGTTGATTGTGTTGGAGTTATCTGATTAGTCGATGCCTAGATATTGGGAACATTTTCTACATTCGGCGAGGAGGATCGAGGGAAAGTAACGGGCCGAAGGGGTTCTTGTTATGATATATCGATAATCCAACATCTAGGTTCATTTTTCACCCTGCGCTTCGGCAGCTGGGATGTTAGTGAGGTGTTCTCTGCTGTGCCGCACCCATTGGGGAGAGAAAGCGGGAATGTCCGTGCCGCTCAGCGGAAGCGCTTGAGCTAGGCGACTAGAAAGCTATGATGAGGTGCGGATGGATGGAGGGAATTACTTTGAGATGTGCATTTAAGGTGTGGTCCGTGACTTGGTTATCATTCTTTTTTATGCAACAACAGCGCGCTGGAAACGGCACGCAGACGACATAGACCTGCACACATCATGCATGCCGCTAAAGGTCTGGACAATTTGGACGGATTTGTAAAGGAAATGCAAAGGCCGGTCTTTACTCGGCCTGCGTCTCACGCGGTCTTCATTTTGAACCTCATAGGTCTCCATATGACCATGACAATTCCGCCTATGTTGATTCTCCGTCCTCTTTTTTGAATCCACCGTATATGGTGGTGAACATAGCCTCTGAGTAGGTGTTGAATGTCACGGATTCGTATACTTGCTTTCCGTTCCTTTCAATGAGCGATTTTTGGGGCTCGATGATGCCCTCGCCGATTGGACTCACAAAATATGGTATCGAATACCTTGCGGGCGTTGTCTGCTCCCCGTCGTTTCCTGCAATGACAACCCGATGCATGGCGGATGGATAGATGCCTATGCAGAAATAAGCTGGTTAAGATTGATACGTGCGGGTAGAGGACTAGGATTGTCCTCACCATTAGAGAGACGCTGGAACATATCGCCGACGTTCATATAAACGACGCCTTCTTGCGGCGTCGCTGGTACATAGTCGCCGATCTCACGGTCGAGAAACTCTAATCTCCCAACAACGTCTTGAAAGAGGAGTGTAAATAAACTGCATAGCGAATCAACTGGAGCCTTAGCATGCGCTCCGGCATATCCGTTTCTTACCTCCAATCTGTATGCGCACCAAGGCGGGATGTATCCTTCCCCTTCAGCGCTCCCACTGGTATAGGCGGGTAATGAAGAAGACGAAGTTGATCATCATGCCCCGTATGTAACGACCGAATATGCGCCGCCTCCTCTTCTCTCAATCCTAAGCTCATAATCAGCGCATCAAGGACCGCCTTCGCCGTCTTATTAAGTTCCCAAAACAACCTCGTCGTCTTTTCGCGGAACCCCGGAAAGACGTCTTCAGGCAGCAAGATGTTGTATTGAGTTTTGTTTTCTGAACTGCCGATTTCATAGCTCTCTTTATAATCCGCCGCTCTGAGGATTTCTTCCGTTTTCGATACATCATTAGTTTCCAATGCAGTCTTTCTTCCGGTCATTTCCTTCCCTGGGCCTGAATACCCACGGTGAGGTGTCGGGCCGGAGGGATGGGGGGCTCTCATTTTGTCTTCATAAGGAAGGTCAAACAGCTTTTTGGCAATATCAAATATCTCTTGAAGCATTGAGGCTGGAAAGCCATGGCCGGTGATTCCGACACTGCCATTGAGGTGGAGTGTGGAAGCAAGGTCTTTTGCGGCAAGTTTACGGGAGGAGAGGGAGGCAAAGGAGGTGAAGGGGGAGAGGTCAATGATTGGGATCCTGGAGACGGTCTTGGATGCCATACTTTGAAGGCTGATGTGATGTATTGTAACGTAGAGGCAGAGCATTTAACGGACAATGTTGAAGACGGAAGCGGGGAAGGCCCATTTGATGTCGGTCAGCACGTCAGCGTTGCACACGGGCTTACCGGAGATATATACATATATGACCATCAGCTCTGAGAGCTTAGAACCTGGCGAACGGTTATATTGCTCTCATGTGTTGTGTTGCATCCGATCGAAGATTGAATATTGGTGCTTATTCACAACTTGCATGCTTGCGCAATGCGCAGGAAATCAGCATGACAGTACCAGCAGCGCCGCTTAGTTTTCTAGGAGGAAATATAGGGTTAACCCGTCCTGTGAATTCAAGTATAGGATTTTCTCTGAGCTTTTGTTTGTTAGACGGGATGTTATTTTAAGGTTTAAGCCATGTAAGACGGTTACATCGTATGGGTTACACATGGCCATGACCTAATCTGGGCTTCTGAAACTCCACCTTCAGACGTTTGGAAAAACTGGTGAAACTATCAGAGGTACAAAACCCATCTATCGTTTTGCTTCCCAACACCCCTTTCAAGTTCCCTTCCAATTCAATTTGTTCGTCTCTTCACTCTCTGGTGCTATCCTCATATCAAATAACAATACCCATCTCCAGATACGCCAAAATATAGCGAGCACAATGCGTTCCCCCAACTATGAACGCTATAGAAATATGCACCTCACCCATTCTCTCAGTGAAGCCCTCCTGTTTTAACCAAAATTCGCACTCCGACTGTGGTTCGTGAGAAACTTTCAATAATGTTCACAGGCTGAATCGCATACGCCGGGGTACTGGCACCTCAGCCTGCGGGTACTGGCTGAGGTGTAGGAGGCAGCATACTTAGTTACTGATACGAGAGTGATGTTCAACAACGAGAAAGTTGAGCGGACATTCGGAACATTATACATCAGTAATATCCAGATATAAGCAGGTGAAACGACCTAGAAGAGTAGGAAGCTCGGTCTGAGCGCTAGATTTTTTGCATGGCCGGTGGACATTTGCAAAAATAAAAAAATAAAAAAGACAAAAAAATTTAAGAACCAGGGCTCGTCACATCTTTATAGTCAAAGCATGGTTGATTCTATAAACACTGACTGCTAGCTATTGAATACCGCAATTTTCTTTCTACCATGACCCAGCCAGACAGGTCACTCCATTAAAAACAGACTCCTCGATTACGCTAACTATATGCTTATACTGTGATATGTTCCCGAACCCCAGAATTCTTCCTCGCCTCTCTAAACACCGGTATAGACTCACTCATATTATTCCCACCTGTCTGCGTTACAAGTGGAATTAGCCCCATTCGCTCCACAATCTCTCGCCCCTTCCCCCCATATCTCACGCAAGTCATACTAAAAGAAAACCCCCTCCAAACAAAGCCCACGCACTCTGCAAAATTCCAAAGTCTCACTATCCAATGCTTCCTCAACTACAAACCGCTCCAGTTCTGCAGCCATAACATCCTGGATTACTACAACGCTGTTGATCAGATAGTAGAACAAGCCTTCCTGGTATACCTTAGCCTCCTTGGCATAGCTGTATAGGCCGCTCGATATGGATAAATGGTCCCCAGCCCAGAGAAGGAAATTTGTAAGAGCGGGTTGTTGCATAACAACGCTCGCTCCCAACGTGAATTTGATGCTCGCAAGCACGAACTCTGCACAAACCTTCTCGCGCCGGAAAGCGAGATATTCGCTGATAGACTTGGCAAACTGAAGTGGACGGAGATACATGAAGGTCTTGCGCATTTTTTGCAGGACTTTCGTACCGGCATTTCCGGTTTCTTGGTCCGCGGCACGAATATCTTCGATCACAGAATCGAGGTAGCAATGCTGCGCGCTGCGGTTTGTATCTGCTTTGATGTCTGTCCCTTCCAGTCTGCCCAAGAAATCTGCAATTACTACCGGAGTTTGTTTTTCGCTGCTTCTTCGCATTTGTCGACCCAAATAGTTAGCACAGTCTTCACTGTCTGTTGACCTTGGGAGTGCTGCTCACCGTCAAAGAGGAAGGGCATCCCCATCAGTACGGCAATAATGTCTAATCTCGGGGAATTCTTCGCAAAAGGGTGCATGTATGCCGTCTCCTCGCTGATCGGTGCTTGAATCCGGAACGTAATTGATGGCAGGCAATTCTGCGCAAAGTTGGATTACCCCGGATTTTGATATAATAGATGGTGTTGTCAACAGAGGGCAGGTGGATGAATCTCCGGGAAGACTCTGTGACGTTACGCCAGAATTTGGATTTAGACTGTGACGACTGAACTGCAGCACGGGAGAATGACATTAAATGGACGGATTATGAAATGAGGATGAGTAGTATGTTTGTCAATCTTGTGTGACATGAATGGAGGAGATGGAAGAGCCGTTTGTGGGAGACAGGGAGAAAATGAGAGTAGAGAGTTGTTTAGGTGACGGATAATACAGACGTGATGAATACCCTCCACGGAGACAATAATGATAAAGTTGAAAGAGTGTTCCTGTTGATTTTTCTAAATAATCAATAGATTTCCTGGCTTAGTTGTTTATTAAGGACCATAAAGGCCATCACACGCCATGGTGTGACCCTATTTTTCAGCGAGACAATCCATTGGACATGTCGTAACTGTGGAACACCATACTAATGAAAGATTGATAAAACTGCTGTTGGTGATATTTGAAGTTATTCGGATAGCCCTGCACTTGCAAATATCGTAGTGAATGGTTGAAGTACTGGGGAAAAATTCCGATTCAGGACGTTGATAACTGAGCGAATGCGAGGTGAGCGTGGTAAGATATTGAAACTAATGTAGATCCAGAGTGCAGAATTCAGAGCCTCGCTTTTCCTTGGACTGCATACTTAGCGTGCGCCAATAATCTGATGTCAGTGTGTCGGATTTCGAAAGATGATCACATGGGGGTAACGTAAGGAGATAGGATATGACATCGGGATTGACAGAAAATGTGGAGCTTAGAGTTTCCCATCTTCTTTGGCTTTTAAGAAAAGATATTTTGCCTCCGTCAATACTTCGCCGTTACCATTTTGAATTTCCGCCCTAGCCCAGATCTTCCGCATATCTTGCCAGTTTTGACCAGTCCGCTTGGCTTCATCCTTATCTGCGAAGGCTCGGACAAGATATACCCCCGGTGTTGTGATGCAGCCTCTCAGTTTGATGTCCATGTTGGCCGTGAATGTGTTGGATCCTACGCCAGTTTCCCATCACATTTTCCGGAAGACGAGAAATCCCATAGTTTCGTCGATGAGCCCCGCTACCATGCCGCCATGCAGTGTCTCGTGGTGATAATCCATTCCTGATTCAAGGGACACAAGAAATATGACTTCTGCTGTTGGATATGACGGGTTTGAATCTTGTCTAGGCGACGAACGTCAGAGAGCGTATCCAGCACGGACGGTCGATGGCGTATTCAGAGTTTCTGCAAACAGAGAGCATGGAAGTTCAGAAGTGAGAAGAGAGTTCGGCCGAAATGACCAAGGCATGGGCTGAACTGAGGTATCCATGATGAGCTTTAAGCACCAAGGCTGTGACCTGAAGTCCGGATGAATTTCAAGGGGTGTCGTCATTGTGGTGCAAGAAGATTTCAATAAATCGATGTGAAAAGGCTCAACAAGAGAAGACCAAAAGAAGAAGAGAAGTCGGTCAAACTCGAGGTTTCTTTTAAAAGTATTACAAAGCAAAGAGGCGAGCGCGGCATTTCTCTGATAGGTTTAAAGGTGACAAGGGAAAATCGAATTGAAAGCCAGTGTGCTGGACGAACCAAGAGACACAATTCCTTTGGATGCTGACTCTACATGAGGCACAGTCTTTAGGCGAGCCCTCATTAGAGGTGCCGAGACCGAGCTTAGTAAATGGGGATATGAATTGTTACGGGAAGAACTGGTGTATCAGCACTAGCATTTGTGTTCATGCACTTTTACACCTTGTCGTCGAATAGCAAACATATGTCCTAGCAAAATGATAGCTGTATTTTAGTGCTCACGAAGATGGCTTATACCAAAGGTTCTATTTTAATAGGGTACATGGTGATATCTCTATTTAATGGCCAGCCGAATGTTGACGTTTGATTAAGCGGTCTGTAGTAACTGTATTCCAGCTATCTAGTCCAGATGCTATCTCAATCAAGATGAGAAGAAAAGAGTATTTCAGTGCTGAGTCAATGCCGAAGAGTTTTGTAGGCACGTGCCAACTGGTTCGTGCATGAAGGTTGGCCGCAGCTCCTGGTATTGGGGCATAGCCAGTTACGCCAGTATAATCTTGGAGACTACCTCAGAGCTAGGAGGATTGATGGAAGAATTGGTGGAAGGGTTGATGGAAGGATAGGTGGAAGGAGTAGTGGAAGGATTGGTGGAGAGAGGTGCATTGAGAGTATTGGTAGAAGGATTAAGTGACTAAGGTGCATCAGCAGCAAAGAAGCGCTGAGAGGTGTAGTAAGTCCTTCTCTGGCGCTTGTGAAGCCTCATATTGACGGTGGGTTAGTGTATTGACAGAGACGTGTTGCAGTGTATGGAGGAAGTAGAGAGGTGGTGCGGTGTGTGAAGGGAGTAGAGATATCCTAAGGTAGAATGGAGGAAGGAAGGTTCCCAAGGTCTCTGCAGGCTCCCGTCCATACCTGTGGCATCCACAGAAACAGTTTAAGCAACTACGAGGTTCACACACCAATCTGGACCGACATGTCGTATCGATGAATATATCTGTTTCTTTGTAGCTGAACCGAAGACATGATATCTAGAACGTGTAGCTCGAGCCACCCGTTCTGATGTTTGACGATAAACAATTAGATAAGAAGTATTCCTCTCTAGGAATTTGCTTAACACTCTTCCTCTACCATCGTATATGCGCCTTACTCGGGTGCTTATACTCTTTCAATTCCGCTAACATGCAACGGAAAAGTAAATTTGCAAAGTCTTCAATTGGAATGAATCAAAGTCCCATACTGCATCTTCTTTAGAATACAGAGAAAGTGGCGAAATTATGGACAGATATTCTTCCTACGACGACAGCTAATACTAACCTTACCCCCTGAGACAGACTTCTTTGCCGCTGGTGGTAAGTATTTACTTCTCCTTCAAGTACATTCCACCTTACGCAAGCAAAACCCAACCTGTCGGAGGTAGCCTCTTAACTATACTCTAGTATCCAGAGTTATCTCAGCATGTCACGTGCTTTGTATGCAGAGGCCTGTCAACGCATGTCTTGGCACTGCACAGAAACTAGATAGATTCACTCTCGCAAAAAGAATACAATCATCCTTTTATCGATCATTTGATTGTAACAACCCTTATACTCAAAGACCTACTTAAGAATTCTACTCTCAAGGAAATGGCTCTAGCTTACAACCCGAAACTTCAGGCTAATGTGGAGCCAGAAACAGACTGGGCTGAAACAGCTCGCGTAAAAACAATGTCCTTCCGGCAGCCGACTGTAGCTAACAACTCTAGAGTGGTCTTGGGCGAGCGTGCCACAGTGCATCAGTTTTGTAGGAGCGGTACTATCTCCTGTTCGATATGATTGATCCCACTGGATAGCATACTGGATGCCGGTAAACCATTTCCCCAGCATGGTTGCGAAGACCAATGTAAGAAGAAAAGGATCCGCCCGGAGCGGGTTAGCGGTCCCTGGTTCTATCTACAGGAGGCTGTCACATGAAGTCAAAGGCCTCCTGTTGCCGGCAAAGCCTACACAGACTTATGGTTCATGTATAGTCATGTGCTATAGGCCCGTGAGCTTATCAGAGAAATTAGATTGTATACTAGTTAGCTAATTAGTCATTAGCATAGAGCGAAGCCCTCTCCTTAAAAGAGACGGCTCCGCACCAGCTTGAGGGAATCAAGACTTACATCATACTTTGTAACTACCCCTGATACCTCCTTACCCTGCCACTTCATCAGAATTCGCTATAAAAAGGAGAACTTTTCCCTGCGACGCTTTTTCACAAAAGTCTACCATATCGCATTTTTCAGAATCGGAGTCGCCATTCTCTTCCAGGCCTGGCTCGACAGGCTCTTGAGCAATGAGAGCAAACGCCTCTCTTGAACCTGAATCGGCAGGCTTTGAGATATGTAAACGGCACCGTCCGAAGCGTCAGAAGTGGAGGGTCCAGAAATCTCATGGTGAGGCAAAGACGTTTGAGAACTATTGACGGCAAGCGGGCATCTGGCGCCGTCATGAACGAGCGAGGTAGATTTTTGAGAGAAAAAGTGCATGCTTCGACTTGAATTGACTGAGAAATGATCAGATGCTGGCTCAATTTGTTAGAATGGCAATCTTGCTATGTTAGAACCTTCTAGCAGGTTTGCCAAACTACGCGACGACAACATTACATTACTATATGTTTCAACTCCTTCCCTGAGTCCTGTAATCACATGATCTCATGTATATATGGTTGTGACTCCTTCGACTGCAGACACATCAATCAATTCATTCATTTCCAAGGACAATATCATGAGCACTTCCGTTCTGTCAAACACAACCTTTATTACAATTTTCCAATGATAGGGCATTCTTACCATCATCCTCAGTTGGGGGATCGCAGGTCATGGGCTGAAGCTGGGTGTCGACAAACGGATATTCTTTGATTGCGGTTTCGAAAAAGGCGCCGCGTAGATACGGGTGCGGGTAGTGACCATAATTTAATGGGCTATAGCCCAGGTATATTAGATTCAGGCGTGAAAGACTTTCGTCACGTGCATTTGTTCATTCACCAAGCTGAACAAATGCTTAGTCTCACGGCAGAACTTCGGCCGGAAGTGAGAGCGCTAGCCTCTAAGCGAACACCATATGTAGGCCTCGTAACAACTTATAAACTCCTTAGCAATACCACTCTGTTATAACCTATACCTACCCTTTGGCAGCTTTACTGTGTATACCCCTTACTGTTACGGTTTAGGGTCACTCTTGCACTTTCGCAGTCGCAACTCACTCATTCTTGCCACCGCTTGTTTACGATACTCTGCTTTTCCTTCCTCTTCTAGTTGACGTCGTCTTTACCTGTCAGCTTTCTCATGTATATATTGGGCTCTGGTCCCAGCCTTTCAATACACTTCAGTTTAATACTTCAATTCTTCATGCCTGCGTACTGCTCACCATTCCTGACACTTACACATAACAAAATCAGGGTCCTGAAGGGGAAATGCATGCTGAATTTAATTCGGGATGAGAGGTCCAAGACTGCACCCCCCGACAGCGCCCGGTTTTATAGACGCGACAGACTGTGCAAATTGAGAGGGTTTTCGCAACGGCGCTTCCGGGCAGTCCGTAGTCTCGCCGTGGATATTGACCAGGCTCCGCCCCTAGCTTGAGACTACATGTGCCTGGTTAATATCGTGCAATCATACGTGCGGCCCCAGGGCTAGCATCGCTGCGTTTTCAAAACCTTGGACATGCGCTGAGCCATTCTCAGTGTCGTCATCTGTGTCAGATCTTTTCTCTGTCTGTATGGTCCCATCTGCTCCGATCTTAGCAATGTGCTATCGGCTCCCTCAGGGGTCTATACGAATACAAAGTAGTTTGTGTGTAGCTCATCCTGCAAGTCCGCCAGCACTGCTCGCAGGATCCGGAGTCGGCTGGTGGAGAGTGGCCTAACAAGACAGACACGGCGGAAGTTGCTGGGTTTGGCTACGCCATATGGCGTGATGGCGCAAATCTCGGTCTATTAGGTGAGTATTCCGTTCGAGTAAAATAAGGAGCTGCAGAGATGAGCCGTTCTCTTGATTGGTCATGTCGCAGGCATTCGCAACGTAACAGACCAAAGATACACCCCCAGCTAGACGCCTCCGTCGTTACATCGGTTTGCCGTATCAGTGCAGAACGGGAACAATGTGTGGTATATTTACCTTCTTGTTGACACTGAGGAATAGTGCAATAGGTAGTAGGCACGGATCTACCATGCACAGGAGAGATCAGGCAGAAAAAGTGGAGTGAGGGTTGAGATGTTCAGAGTGAAATAAAGCCGGGACGCGGAAAGCTACTTATAGTTGACAACGATTATGTAATGAACATAGATTGACCATAGATCTAAGATTTTTCGGTGCCAAGAAATTGCTGGTTTAGAGGCCTCCATTTTCGGGGGCAAACCCTCAAGATATGGAGGCGCCTAAGCCAGCACAACATCGGTTATGGGGAGAATTGAGTAAAGGCGGGATAATTGCTAATAATGAATGAAGATCAACTTGAACTTGTCAACTTTGGCCCATTCACTCTTGGTTTAAAAAGATGCTAATTTTTTGCTTTTTATCATTCGTAGAAAGAGAACGCGAACCAATATTGTAAGCCGAGACGGCATATGGTAGGAGCAACTTGCTGCTGACTCAGCACACAATACATGTATATATACTCAACACAGAACATGATCACCAGAGAAGACAGCCTGTTCACTACCCCAGTATTCACCTCATTCTGCTTACAAATATTAAGATCATTATATGGCTCCTGGCTTAGAGGAAAAGTTACGAAATTTATGCTGATGACCTGCGACTCATCAGGCTATATACCGTTATTTCAGGCCGATTCTTTGCTATCAGAATGCTCCAGTACCTATACACGTAAGAGATACTTAGAATTTGCATCAGTATACCGTACTTTCACAACCATGGTCGTGAAATATGGGTGACGAGGTCTCGATACGAGAGCAGCATTCGATGAGGGGTCAGTCTCGGCTGGGCGCCTGAAACCTCAAAGTATCTGGTACATCTCAGTCTAACAAGGATTTTGCTATATCTCCTGCAGGCCTGATAATAGTGTGGTGTACTTTGCTGATAATGTTGAATGCAAAGCTATCCAGGCTCCCATCATCGCGATGTTGAGCCATTTCGAAGGTAACCTTGTTGGGAAGGTGAAGAGACATTGATGAATCCTTCACAATTGGCCAAAGGAGCTTGGATTTGATCCCTGCTCTCACGATAACTTATGATCAACGACTCGATAAACGTTGCCCCGCCATCATGTTTACGGTTTTCAATCTGAAATTGGGGTTCTTCTCTTCTACCTTCAATTGTCAGTTTCTGCGGAGAGCCAGAAATTGTAGGATTAACATTTTACCTTGAAGGATCTAGTCAGACACCATGGGAGTTTTCCAGAGCCTGTCTCAATATCTTTTACTATACTGGCTACCCATAATTGCCGGGGTCACATACCTCAAAGGAGATTTCTCAGGGTTCGCGAGCCTCATCTCCCCTCCAAAGCTTGCAGACCTCTCAGAGAACATCTGGAAGACATTCTCCCGCCTTTCGACGACCGAAAATGTTAACTCACACTACGGTTGCCGGCCACACACATACAAGACGCACATCTTCTCGAAAGATCCTCTGGTAATCTATATCGAGGATTTCCTAACGACTGAGGAAGCTGATGGGTTGGTGGGCATGAGGTATATATTCGACAGCATCACCTCCGACGAATATTAATAGTTCCGGCATAGCTCGGAGTTACTCAATGATTCCCTCGTCGTCTTAAATGGAGAGGCGAGGGTTGACAAAGACTACCGCGTCTCCCGATCCGCAACTCTTCCAGAAACGGATCTTGAACGCTGTATCGCGGAGAGAGCCCAGTCTTTTCAGGGTTACGGTACCTCAAGCGGTATGATGGAGCCACTACAAGTCGTCGAATATGGCATCTCAGGGCACTTCAGTTACCACTTCGACTGGGCTAAACGGCACCTCCGCGAGACGACCTTCTTCGTGTATCTCGAGGCAAATTGTACTGGGGGCGGAACGGGCTTCCCCCGCTTGGATGCCCCAGAAGAGAAGGAATGGTGCAAATTTGTGGATTGCCAGAGACCGTTTGATGAAGGTGTGGTATTCAAGCCGATCAAGGGCAATGCGATCTTCTGGCAGAATTTGAAGGAAGATGGGGAGGGACATGAGAAGACGCTGCACGCGGGTCTTCCTTTGACGTCGGGGAAGAAGGTTGGATTGAATATTTGGACGGTGAAGAGGGGTTTTGAGATACAGGATTATGACCTGTGACGTCGAGGAGGTTCAGCAAGGGTAGGTTAGCTGGGACTGATGCAGAATTGCGGCGGGGACATGATCTTAGTACAGCTTCAACCGTTTTAAGCACATTTTACTACCTATTGAATATTCAAAAATCCCAGAATCTATTTATATTAACGAGAGAAATGAAAGAGAAAAATGTGACAACAGAGGAAAGATAAATTCCATCCTAGGAAGCGTACATTCTGATACCAGAATCACGTGATAGAGGAAGGAATACTGCCAAACTTTTTATCCTTCCATTTCCATCAAATTCATCAATCATCAAATTTATCGTTCAGAAATACCCTCGGTCTTCTTCTCCATCAAGTCCGCAAAGGCTCACTAAAGAGTTCAGTTTCACTGCTAAGTAGTCACGAACGTGGAAAGTGATTTTCAAGCAAACAAAGGCCGTTAATTCAAATTCGTGTCTACCTACAGCTGCCTTTGTCCGGTTTCATCATTCCTTATCATTTATCTCAGTCTCTCAAAGCTTTCCGCCTCCATCAAAACCTCATGAAAATTACCCATTAACCATTCCATCATCCTTCACTCCAAGAAACTTTCTTAGAGATGGCTTACTCCTCTCTCTTGTCACCAACACGAATGCGGCCAAGAGCTGGGTAGGGGTAAAGTTCAGCAGGTTTGGCCTCTGGCTCAGCTTCACGCTTGTCACCGACCCTGATGCGGCCGAGAGCGGGATATGGATAAAGCTCAGCAGGCTTTGCCTCTGGCTCAGCTTCGCGCTTGTCGCCGACACGAATACGTCCAAGAGCTGGGTAAGGGTAGAGCTCACCACGCTTCTCTTCGGCGACCTCACGCTTGTCTCCAACGCGAATACGGCCGAGGGCTGGGTAGGGGTAGAGTTCCGCACGCTTCTCTTCCCTCTTGTCACCAACGCGGATGCGACCAAGAGCTGGATAGGGGTATAGCTCAGCTGGTTCCGCCTCAGCTTCCCTCTTATCCCCAACTCGAATGCGGCCAAGTGCAGGATAGGGATAAAGCTCAGCACGCTTTCCTTCCGGCTCAGCTTCCCTCTTATCTCCCACTCTGATGCGTCCCAAAGCAGGATATGGGTAGAGCTCAGCGGGCTCGGCCTCTCTCTTATCACCGACGCGGATGCGACCAAGAGCAGGATATGGATAGAGTTCCGCTCTCTTCTCTTCAGCAGCTGTCTCACGCTTGTCTCCAACCCTGATACGTCCCAGGGCAGGGTAAGGATAGAGCTCAGCGCGCTGATGGAATCAGTTGGCTAAACCTGGTACGAAAGATATGGTGACATGATCATACCTTTGCTTCCTCTGTAGGAGCTGCACCAACGAATGAGGCCGTGACAGCGAGAAGAAGGGCAAGGTTGGTTGTATGCATGATGTAGACTAGATTCGAAGGGCTTCACAATGGTTCAACTTGGTCCCAAATAAGGAGAGATGAGGGGAAGTGTTTCACTGACTGAGGCCCGCAGATGATATATCTTAGTACACGCATCTCTCAGTGGAGTGAACAAACGTCGACACGTGAGCCCCACACACACTTAACCTCTCTCCCTGCTCGGTCGTTATCGGTAGCTATCAATTCACCCCACATCTTTTGTTTAGAATTATAATCCTTTGCATCCTGCGCACTTTGATTTACGTCATTGAAGCCGATATTCACTCTGGTTATTGACAATCTGCGGCACAGCAGAATGACCTTCCAAACTTGGTACTCCATCAACACTTCCTATTGGTACTTTATCCTGCAACCCATTTTCCGGATGCAACTATACTGGAACTCTTCTGTTCATTCAATACCTGGTGCATTCGGGTGCCTCCCTCGGATTCTTAAAGTCATACCATATTCAGTACGAGCCGGGATAGAGGAGAAACAGCCATGCAGCCATACGAGCCCCCCTTGGTTCCCATTCAGATCAATTTAGAACCGATTTCCCCGAAAGTTTATTTAGGTAGGTGGCTATAGCTTCACTTTCTAGAGGAGGTAAAGGTTCTTCCTATCATTATACCCTGTACAAACTGCATATCAAGAGGCATTTATCTTCCTTTCTCGTTGCCACCCTTCACTTTGTTCTTTCAATTGATCGTTGGCGTGATCCCTCAGGATCGAGGGTGCATGAAAACAGAATTGGCATATGGTTTCTATCAGAATATCATCATTCACTGTGTTATGACACGGTGCTCTATACATCTCCTGTCACTCTTGTTTTTATCCATATACAATAGATGATAATCTCGGTAATATTGATAGGAGATCTATATGCTGGCGCCAGTACCTATCAACATATTTTCAGTAGCAATCGGATAGTTGAGACCAACATCCACCGATTTGCATCATGCCCCTTCCGATAGATAGATCACAAGGAGACCCAGAATGCATATGGGATTCTACTAGTGAGCAGGGCCATCATACCGACATCTTCACCCCCCGCCGGGCTCCAATCGACAGGAAGCCGTTGTCCATTTCAAAGGAGGAAGGTTGTAGATTCACTTGGCCAGACACACCCCTCATTATCGTTGGTTCAGCTTTGGTGAACCGAAAATACTTCAATGTCTTATCGTCTGACCTCATCAACCGCAGTAAACCTAAAGTTATGCCCAAGTGCAGGATTCAGAACCCTGCATGTTGGTATATCGTTGATCACCGTGTCCCGACTTTCACTCTACCCCGCTTCATCAGGATCTTAATCAAACGACTAACTATTGTTTCCTACACGCCGCTCATGTTCTCGAATTTGGTCCATATCAACAGTCCTCCTGGATGTCCAATCTTTTTATCCCCAACTTTTGCTTTGAGAAATCAATATATTTATGATGGCTCCAAGTTGGCTCTGGCCCAATAAAGTGGACAATGGCTATCGAAGCGTCAGAGCATCCAAAGGAGAGAAGTTCGAAGCTGAACGAGGACTTCTCTCACATGATGGCACAAGACAATCGTCAAGCACCGATTCCCTTCACAGCGATGATGCAATACTTCCCGAAGCTCATCCTGTAACCTCCCCCCGCCGATCAAGAATGGGAGTCGCATTCAGCGTTCTCAATGCTGTCATGTTCATTTGCTCGGTGGTTTTGTTCATCGCTTTACCATACCGTCGACCGAATGAACTGAATTGGGCACTTAAGCAGGTTTCTAGTTACTGTGAGTCTTCTTTCACGGGATTGTTTTTGCATTCTGCAGCAGATGTTCTACCTCATTATAATTCCAACTGAGGTATGATGATACCGGAACATGCTCACTAACAATTGATTCAGCTCCCATCCTCGATCAGATCGAGATTCCCTTAACCGACCGACAAGTAAATGGAGAGCTTTTCCCCGGTCCCTTCGAAAAACAAAACCTCGGCCGTAAGGAACCCAGTCCTGAGACTACGGAAGAATGGCAGGACTATGAAATTCAGCGCCCTTTCGTCCTAAGCCGGGAACAAGTCATCGCTATGGGTAAGGACCCTGAGAAGACTGTCAAATATCCCAACGAAGACTGGGGTCTGGGCGACGAAGCTTATATGGGCGGCATGGACATCTTCCACGTCCTCCACTGCTTCAACAACATCCGCCAAGAAGCATTCAAAGATTACTTTTGGGACGGTGAAAAGTATCACATGGAAGGCTACGGCGAGGACTTTAAAACTCCCAAACGCGTGCACACGGAGATTTATTGGATTCATCTTCGCCACTGCACTGACATTATTCTGCAAAACTTGATGTGCAACGCCGACGCCACCATGACGACGTACACATGGCTGGAGACACAAGAGCGCGCATGGCCAGACTTCTCGGTTAATCGTAAGTGCCGCGATATAGATGCTTTGGTGAAGTGGAGGGATGCGAATGCGTTGAATATTGCGAAGGCTGGGGCACTGAAGAAGCCGTATGATCAGGTTAAGGTTAGTGAGTATTATTGGAGAATTTACGGGAATGAAACGCATAAGGGGGATAATAGGCATCACCCACTTTGGGACTGATTTGTATGTAATACTTCAACGATATTGATTGGAAATGCCGCAACTGTACAATGTGACACACGCGAGGATACGTAATTACTTCCAGTGGGCTACGTATCCATATATACGCAGCTCTATGGTGGTCTATCAAATACTAAACCACCCCTCGTTCCTTCTATGCAATCCAATCTCCCCTCCTTGTACACTCTTCCTGTCAACAAATTCTACTACCTGCGCCTGCCCACTCTGCCCACCTGTCCTAGGCGGCCTTACCCCCGCACTAGCTGGGAGCCATGTTTTGTTAGGCTTTCTAGGTCTTTTCACCGGTTGAAATTCTTCTACTCGTGACAACGGTAGAGGGTTTTGGATCAAGCAGAGGAAGAGTTGGAGGAGGAGGGCGAGGCCTATTTATCCCAGATGGAGGTGTCGTGCGGAGAGGAGAGGTATTGGACGGAGTGAAAGGTGGCACATTTTGATTCTAAGTTTAGGATGAGATCAAGGTATTTACGTTATTGGTGGTGGTTATAAGGTTTGGGGTATGTTTAAAGCGGATAATTGCCCGTGAAGGGTTTTCATATATTTAGAGAACGTATTTTTTTCTGTACGACCTAACCAATCCTTTACCAATGAGATTCCACGTGATGAATAGTATTACGAGGGATGAAATCTTTGATATGAGTTGCGTGCTCTTTGGCCGTCGCTATAGTCATTTTATTGTTCCAATTCATTATGGGCAGGTCCTTCACATTTATCATTCTTTTTCCTGTGCGAGAATGTGAAATCGTCCTATTAAAGATTAAGAATAGTAGTGTCAGTGAATAGATTAATGCCAGTCCTGAAGAAGCTTTCAAGATAAGTGATATTGATTTACAAGCTACCTGTAGGCTCTACCGATATTATTTGTACAATGTGCAAATATGTCCGTTAACTTGAGTTCTTTTCTCCACTCCAACCTAAGGTGTGAACCAATATTTCAACAACAGGGCCAGGGCTCGTCTAAGTAATCTCACTTCTTGACCTTAATATTCCAGGTTTTACATATTACATAGGGGTTCAGGCGATGGTTAGCTTCTCGACAGAATACTTTGCGGTCGACGTGGTGCCCGCAGCGGAAGATCGCACGGACTCAGTAGCACATTTTGGCCTATAAGGATGCTTAGAAAACGTGGAAGAGTTTGCAAGTCTGAATAGATGGTAACAATAAGTTTTTTTAATAGCTGGTGCGTATAAACTGTATTGATGAGCCTCTCGCTCTGATATAGAGTTTATATCGAGATCTCTGGTGTGTCAAGGTCTCTCCTTTTCAAAATCCCCTTCACACTCATTCACCCTACTTCGGAGTATTCCTCCCATCAACCCCATTATCTAGCCCTGGTACCAGTAATCGTAATAACCTTCCACTCCAATAATACAACCCTCACAGTTCTTACACCCATTTCTCCTGAAAACCTTCTCTGGGACTGTAATGATCGCCGAACAAAGCACTCTTCTCCCCATAGTACGCTCGCAAAGTCTGTATTTCGGGACCTTGTGCCCACAGCTAAAGTAGTAAATGGTTCGATTGCACATATTGGTGGCCCTTTTGGGCGGACTCTTTTGGAACAAATAGTGTTGCTGTATGAGGCGGTGGAAAATTTGAAGTACGTGTCCGGCACCTGATAGTGAATGTTGGAGTTGTGTTGAAGTTTTGCTGGCCCTTCTTGGAAATTTGTTGTGGGATTATTTGACGAACGTGTCTTGCTGTCTGGATGGTTGCTCTTGGTTTTTTGTGGAATATGCGTTGCGGAGAAGGGTCTATAAGAAAGCTGAAAACGGAAGTGGGCGAAGTGCAGAATTTGTTTAAGAATGTCAGGAATCCGTTCAAATGCGGAAAAATGTAATACTTGTGATTATTAACCGACCGACTTCCTGAAGTGAAAATGAGGTATGCGATGTAGATGTATGTGAAGAGTAAGGTTGTCATCTATCCATAACTTTGGAGAAATCCAAAGCGACGTTCTGGGGCGGAATAACACAGTGCCTTTTGTATGTGATTACGTGCTGTTTATCAAACGAAGAAAGCATCACGCAGTCAAACTTTCTAAAAGGACTCACAACCCTATGGCATGCTGATGGTGAGGAAGAATGCAAATCCCTTCAAAGCCGCGCAATTATTATTTTTCATATCCACTGAGGATTGTTGAGAATAATAGTGGCGGTTGCACAGATTCCTTCAACAAAAGCTTTAGATATTTAATTTCCATTCCCTAAACAACAATAAAATTCCAGAACAACTCCCAACGCTGAACCCCTACTCACTCCCTAACCAGCAATCCGAAACAACTATAAGCATCCTCACCAGCTCTCAACTGAACCACAATCTCCCTTCCAAAAACAACACTAGTAACACTTTTTCTAGAAGTTAGACCTCTCGGGACTTTTGGAGGAATTAGTGTGTTTATTACCCAATAACATGCCGTGTCATATCAAATACTCGTATTCCATGCCCTACTCCTTCAATTCTCATGTTCACTTGCCATTGCTGAATTAATTTTGCAGATTAGTTAACTTCGGCATCTTCTAAACATCCATACTGAGAATAGCATTGTCAATAAATCAATCACTCACTTTATAGCCATCTTCACCGATGGATCAAGCATGAATGGAAGCCCTAGCGCAGCAGAAGCAGCCCTTAACACAACCAGCCGAATACACCGCAGCATTGGAGTTAGGATTGGCTCAGCAAAAGCTTGCACTGTTTACACAGCTGAAGTTACCACATCTCTCCTGGAATGAATTTTTAGTTGAGCAGCAGTTGGAGAAATATCCCATCACTTCTCAAACATACATGACCACAATGACCTTCAAGCTGCACTCCAATCACTGCTCAATTATAAAGAAAGCAAACCATCACACTCAGACTCTTAAAGAAAGCCTTCAGATCAGCTTCTAATTAAATTGTCTCCTAACCACACTGGTATCTATGGGAATGAAGCGGTGGCAAGCTCGCCAGGGAGGCCACTAAAAGGCTTAGATAGCACAGCTTCTAACCGCTGGTTCAAATATAATTTCAAGCAGCCAAAGATACAGTGTAAGCCTGTGGTGAGATAGAGATGACATGAGTTGGAAGGTGTATTATGATGTATGATTGTGTGTAGTATTCTGTCTGAGCAGAGGTTGTGAGGGGTATTATATTATATACATGAGCAGGGAGCCAAGAGTCATGTGACATTCAGCCTAACATACAGTATTCAACAATCGAGATGATCAGGAAGGCCTAAAAATAAGGGAGTATCTTGGTAGTCTTGACACAGAAACGCCAGGCCCGCGCATACTTAACCTCTATGACAAACTCTGCGTAGCTTTGCTGGTCTACTTGCCGAAGTGAGAACTGATCACCTGCCGGAACAAGACGAGGGATAAACAGGGACGATATAAATCCTGACGAGAACAGGCTGCTTCTGGCTCTCTCCTCTCTCTGACTTCTTCCTTTTCTAACTTTTCACTTATTTATCTCAGTTATATCACTACAAGGATATGTTCTTACATAGTTTTCTCTATTGCCTGTAGCCTGCATATAGCTTAGAGCATTCGGACAGGTTAAACCAAACCAAATCAAATCATTCACTCTATCCATCACACCTAGTTAGTTACGACAAATACAAATTCTCCTACTAATACACCGGGGTTTTTTGTTTTTCTGCCTCAAGCACATCCATCACCTCATGTAAACTCCCTTAGGTTTTCCGAAAACCACCAAAGATGCGCGATAAGTGCACCATCCGCTACTGCTGCGGTCGCTTCATCAAAGCTGTTTACCAGATCTATACCACAACGAGCACTGAAATCCCATGAAAGAGCATGCCATTGCCACAATGCTGTTAATTACTGAAACGTGTGCGGCCTTCGCGTCGAGTAAGGGTTTTAGAACAAATATCTACTTCAAGGTATCATTGAAATTGTCCATTGGTAGTTTTTATGCAATTATTGGGGCACTTTGGACCACTCAATAGATGAACTGAACTCTGTTGATTCGTCTTTGTTCCTACGTACTATGCATATGTGGATTCTGTAATCACTTAAACGCTTGCATATCTAAGCGTGGATTATTTGCACAGCTTAAAAACCAACGACTGCTCCACTTCCTATTTTACTGCCATTGTTGCGGAAGAATGCCCACCCTTCCATTTACGCCCATCCATTCAACCGTCCGAACGATGAACACTTCAATTTCTTATTATGGCCGTTCCACCAACGATTGCCAAAGAGCGTGCTACAGGCAGGAAAGACGGAATCCAGTAAACCCGTGCATTTCTGGAGGCGTATTCGTCGTCGAGTTGTATTTCGTGTTAAGAACTTACATCAAACTTGCTGAATTAAATCATCCAGCCCTCGAGCTTGGCATAAACTTGACTAGCGTGAATCCACCTTTTCCTACCGATAGGAGGTTAAGTATATCAAAACCTTAACTCCCATAGTATCAGCCTTCGATATCGGAAAGTCGCAATCGCACACCACCCGGATATCTGAACTCTCGGTTTCATAGAGCTCAAGGTTGAAGTGTCTGACTATGGTTGCGAGGGCGAGATATAGTGCATTATGCTGGCTTGGCTGATAATACACACGCTCGTGCCCAAGCAATCGAGATAATCGGTGTGCTGTTGATATGGAGCTACCTTGTATTTGTAAGTATCCCAGTGGTGGCAGCTTCAATCGGTAGAAATCTGCTGATAAAGGAGTTAGTGCTCAAATGCAAGTGCGGCGTGAAATAATAGCAAGCCAGGTAGAAGATAGACTAGGCTATAGCTGCTACACCTACGAGGTGCTAGTTAGCGGACTTGACCAACTATGAGCATCTGTTGGGTCGAAAAGTCCTGTACTGAGGTAGATAGATATTCTAAGCAGAATTAAAGATACCTACGCATTCCAGCGTATTTTCCAGAACGCCCGTTATATAAGGGAACAGTGCCGACTGTCAGATCCAAAGCAGCTTGATAGTTCTCTGAGAGTTGCGTAAGCATGGAGCCAAAAGCATCTGTAATATTACGTGGTTCAGCGCTCAATCGGTATCATAGTAAAAATATTGATTCCTGTATGATATACATCGATAATAATATTCGCTCTTCGCGTAGAAGGTTAGTAAAGTGGGCCCGAATCCTAATCTGGCAGCCAGAGAACGTTACGAAGGGCTTGAAGTAGAATATTCTAGCTTGTAAGTAATGCCAGTCATGGTTAAATAACGTGTATTCCAGATATGCAAATATCCACAACGCCGGTCCAGATAAATGCAACCCAGATTTATATAAGGAAAACGAAACTGAAAAGGCAATGATTCCTCTATTAGGAAATTTGGGAGACGTCGTCTAAATGGAGGTTTACAGGGTAGTGAGTTCATATTCGAAATCGGGTTTGAGGTCTATTTTGTGAGGATTGGACCAGCAGATTGAGCCTTTTCAGCGGCCATGTCGGCCAGTTTCCGGAGCTTCTCGTCACGGAGTTGGCGGAAATATCTAAATAGAAGGATGAAGGCGAGTTCCATCCTAATAGATTGTTAGCTTTTTTTTACAGCATCATGAGATACAACATACCTCTCTTTGGTCATCATCAGGAAACCTTGCACGAGCAGTCCCTTCACAATTTGTGGTCCAATTCCCTTGAACAATCCCAGGACACCTTCATGCTCGATGATATACTTCATGACCTCGATAAAAGACTTGAAAGGTTTCCCGTTCCGGACTGGGGGGGGCTTCGACTGTAGGCCAACCTTTGCGACGATAAGAGGTTGCGTAGCGATTGTCGCGAGGGCTTTCGACATTGAACCCAAGACTGCATATATTGTCAGATCTCGCCAGAGAAAGCTACCGGAGGGAACCTACGGAATGCTTCCCATGGCTTCAGCACCTTTTTCCCTGGGTACATCACGTCCCTTAACCTCTGATAAGCTCCGTATGTGATAGCTGGGTTTACGACCAAGACCAAACTGGCCTTCAAGCCTCTCCACAGGCCCGTCCACCCATCCTCACTATCGACAACTTCCTTTCCAGTAGCAATCAATCCCTTGCGTTCGTGTTTCGCGACCGTCTGCTGCCTCGTTGTTACCACTGCAACCGGGATTGTGAATAACTGAGCCACTGCCCCTGCGACGGCGCCCAAAGCTAGTTCGATGGCAGTGCTCGGAGGTGTAGCGACCGTTTGCTGTGCGAGGTAAAGCGTCCGAACAATGCTGTACCAGTAGAAGTATGCAAAGTTGGTGGAGGCAACACCGAGTAATGAACCTGGCATCCCAGCGTAGAGCCCTTCAATTCCATCTGCCTTCACAATCTTGGCTATGGCGTCAAAGGTGGAAGTGTAGTGTTCGTCATCGGCCGGGTTGGGGTCTGAGGAGGATGGAGAGCGCTTTATCTGGACTTGGAGACGAGTCTTCACACTATATGAAGGTCAGATCGTGAATTCTGGCACATTTGAAAAGGGCGTGAGCAAGTAACGGGGAGTTTCGAGAAAAGAGGAGCCGAACTCCAAGACGTACATGTCGAGAGGGTAGACAAGGGCATTTGCAATAACAGCACCAGTCGCACCAGCAACAGCATTACCCCATGGCGGCAACGGCTGGACCTTTGATTGTCCTCCCATAGCGAGTATATATCAGACGAATACTTAAAGAGAGGTCGAAATGGTGGAGGTGCGATATGGCAAACAGGCGGCGACAGATGACGGAAGTGGTTGAGGGGTAGGCGGAATAAATTGAAGCTCGCGCGTTACCTCATAACCCAAAGTTGGAGTGTTTAATATTTAAGGGAGATGATAGGAAAAGAGAAGGAGTTGGATAGTATGTATTAGAGGTGGAGAATAGTGAAGCTCCATGGTGGGCATAGCACATCTCTTTTCCGCACATGGCTTGACGAGATCCGAAAAGGACCGAGGTTCAAAGGCCATCCGTCATAGATGCCAAGTCTGCGTGCACCACAGCTTCTATCGCCATTCGGCCGCACGTAACAAGTACAATCCATGTCAATACAGATGCCACTTTGATCTGTATTTTAAGAATATTAGAGGCTGCATTCTAGTTTTTGCAGCTCCTTGGACCCGAAACGTGACGCTGTGAGACAAATCGGAGGAAGGATGGCAAATGCCAAGATATAGATAAGATAAGGGAATTGTCCGCACGAGCCATCTGTTTACCTTCAGCCTCAACACCAAAATCAACTATCGCCAACCGCTTTCTGCCACTTCACTCCCCACACTCCGCGTTCATGACTGTAGTTTTACGAGCTCATTTTTACATTTATTGGGAATGTTGCTTGCTCCACATGTCTCTTTATTGACTCTACATTCAATTTTTTTTCACCATGGCGGATCGGCGACATCAGATCGAATCCGCCAGAGCGGAGGCCAATGAATTGATTTCCAAGGCGAGGGAAACTGAAAATCATGCTGAGGCTCTTGAATACTGCACACAGGCAGGAAATTGCCTCCTCAACGTCATCAATGTTGGACATCCACACGAAAAGCACCAAATCAGGGCCCAGTTCAAGGCCATCGTGGATTATGCTGACTCTAGAAAGAACCTGAACAGAAACCCTGTCACCGAATGGGTTACTAATATCGCAACTGGCGGGCCAGATGCACCACGTTCTGAACACTCTTCCTCGGAACACATGACTACTTCCAGCACCTCCACAGAGTGCTCATTGATCACGTTGCCTGATGCACCTGTCAGCAATGTCCGCGGAGGCGGTTCTTCAAGCAACTTTGCTGCTGCCGACGTCCCTCAGATGGGTTACTCTAGTGCTCCCATATACGATACACCTTTGCTTGACTTTTCAGTTGGACGAACGGCATCGCATCTCCTTGATCATGAAAGCCCGGACACACAGACTATCGATGGCCCAGAGGAACAAGATGAAAAATATTCTCAGCCAACAGATGGTCCTAAGACAGTGAGGCCTGCACCTTCGATTAGTGGTTTTTCGAGGACAGCCTTGAGGGACGCTGAACCGGATTCAGTACTTATTTGCGGCTTTAGCCGGCTAGCTGTCACATCTGGGGACAGATCAACAATACAGAAGATCAGACGGCTGCGAGAGCCGCAATGCACTCGAAAATTAACAACTAAGGAGCAAATCCTAATTTTGAAGTCTTCCAGATTGAATGGCTTCAAATTCCCCCCTTGGTCCACCCCAACGCAGGCAGAGTTTGAGTTCGATGATAAGCACACGGCTTTCCATGACTCGCGCCAGCTAGGTCTATCCCCCGATCAGCTCCGATTTTTCGAACGATGGGCAAGAGCCAGCATCGCGCTTCCTCCCCCCACAACGCCTGATGCAGCAAAGCTTACCCCACTGATGAGTACAAACCGTTCTATTGACCTCGTTCAAGATGCTGGAACAGACTGTTCCGTGGTAGCCAGCCTTTGTGCTGTTGTTGCTAGGACCGAGCGTGGCCATGAAGAACTGCTTTGCAACAAGATATGGCCATATTCTGACAAGGAGCAGAGACCAGTCATCTCTAAGAATGGGAAGTACATCCTACGTTTGAACTTTAACGGCTGCTGGAGGCGCGTGGTTATTGACGATAAACTACCTCTAAGCAAGACCAATCGCGTTCTCCATGTGCTTGATCGGTCGAATCCGGCACTGCTGTGGCCGGCGCTTTTGGAGAAAGCATACTTGAAAGTTCGCGGGGGATATGATTTCCCTGGAAGCGACTCTTGCGGCGATCTCTGGGCACTAACCGGATGGATTCCGGAGCAGATCTATCTTCAGGAGAATGACACTGTCCCAGCTCAGCTCTGGACCAGGATCTTCCGCGCTTTTCAGTATGGCGACGTGCTTGTTACCGCAGGAACTGGAAAGATGACCCGACGACATGAGAAGGAGGTGGGCCTTGAAGGACAGCATAGCTATGTCATCCTCGACATGCAGGACAAGGGGTATGAAAAGTTATTTCTCCTTAAGAATCCCTGGATTCAAGGTAAGGACCGTCATAAAGCCAGCCCGGCCGATATCTCTACGCTCGGGGCGACATCTACTCATAGTGTACCAGGTGACCTTCGCTACGGCCCCGAGTCCTCGACCTTCTGGAAGCCAATGGAGTTCGTAGTTCGGCACTTCGAGAGCCTGTATCTGAACTGGAACCCTGGCCTCTTCAGCCACCGAGAGGATATTCATTTCGAATGGAATATTCCATCTCAGGCAGAACATGCTGGTCCTGGGCTTCTTGTTGATAACCCGCAGTTTTCATTCACCTCTCGTTTCTCAGGCCCCGTTTGGCTTGTGCTAGCTCGACACTTTCGTGATGAAGCCGATGGAAGCAGCCATCCCCACGGTGGAAACTCCCTAAAGGGGTATATGAACATAGTTGTTTGTAACGCCAACGGAGAGCGTATCTTTATGAGAGAAAGCTGCCTGGAAAGCGGTGCATACGTGGATACTCCGCAAGCCTTGCTGCGATGGAACTCTGAGGCACACACAACCTACACTATTGTCATTGACCAAGAGGACCTTCTACCGTCAGATTATTCCTTTACCCTTTCAGCATTTACCAATTCGGACATTACACTCGCCCAGGCTGCGGAGAAGTATGGCTTGGTGACATCGGCTTCTGGGGGTTGGACTCAAGAAACAGCAGGGGGCGATACGACGTCTCCCAAATACTTTGAGAATCCGCAGTACACCCTGCAGGTCAAGGAAAAGACGTCTTTGGGCATCGTCATATCCGGAAAAGGCCATCAATATCCGGTCCATGTGAAGCTGGTGTATGGCTATGGAAAGAGAGTTTGCGTCCTCCGGAATAGGGATATTCTTGCAGCCTCAGGTGAATACCGCAGCGGTTGTGCAGTTGCACAAAAGGACGATCTCCCGACTGGTACTTACACTTTAATTTGTTCTCTGTTTGAAGCTGGGAAGACGGGAGAGTTTCAACTCAAAGTCTACAGCACGAAAGCCGTCCAGCTCACTCCGCTTCCTCGGGAAGGCGCAGGATTCTTCTCGATGAAGCTCCCACTCGCATGCATTGGTCCCAAAGTCCACCGACTTGCAACTCCACTTTACATCCACCGGCTTTCCCGAGTTTCTTTCATCGCAAGGCTGGTTAATGTTACCACGCCTCAACCAACCCAACCCGCACTGCGAGCACGCAGTCCACTGCGGCTATCGGTCGACTTAGGGACAGGCCCTAACATGAAATCGCTGGCCTGCAGCAGTAGCGGAGAGTACTCGCAAACGACTACCGTACGGTGCGAAGGACTGGACCTAGACCCCCAGACGTTGCCTCCGGGGAACGTCTGGCTTGTTATTGATCGCCTCTCTGGTCCTTTCGAGCCCATCGAGGAATGGTATGAGGTGGAGGTCTTTGCAGATGTTCCCAAGGCCTTGGATGTAAGCCATTGGCGGGAGCTTGATTGAATTTGGGAGAAATGAAGCGTTTTCAGCGTACTTTTTCCCACATAAGCAATATTGGTTAGCTGGTATTTTGATTAAATGTGATTGATGGTATGTATTCAACGGTGAAGTTGACATATCTTCGATATCTGGCTAACTCTTAAGGTAGGGATAGGTCTGTTAATCATACAAGGAAAGGTTTTGTATTGAATAAGTAATGGGCATGCGTGGGCGGCATCAGCTCTTGAAGGATACGATACGTACACAACCAGAAGGTTATACCAAACGTGTGAATAGAAGTACTAGGTACTTCAGATATTAATATTTACGTAGAAAATCTATAGAAGAACGACAAAAGCTTATTGGATATGACATGGCATATGTAGATGATGTGATCAGGCCGGAGCCGCGTGCTGTAGCGATTGGAGGCAGATGATGCATATGCGACGCATAACCGGGACTGCAATATCAGATGCAGCCATCACAGATGAATGATATCTTCCTTTTCAGACTCTTCTTTTCCCGCTATTAATTCTAGCATTCAAGAACTCTATTAAACTTCTACTCTACCTGCCAAGAGGTGAGGTAGTGTTGTCGTTGCTTTACGTCAGAGTTCACGCGCCCAAGCCACACATACACAGCCACCACAGCCACACGCTTGACATCCAGAATCCGACGAGCTCTCTCACCTCAAAACCCCACTACATTCCTATCACCACCAAATCAGCGCTGTCCATCACTTCTTCCCGTCCTTGATACGCTTTGACATTCTCCCCGAGACTTTCTAGGAGCCCCGACTTCCCTCCGCAGCTCCGCATCTCCTCCTCTTTCCTCTCCAACGGCGGAGACCGCCGCACCGCCGCAACACAGACATCATGGCTTCGGATCATTCAACAGCAGCTAATAATGCTGTGGAGGAATCTCCGAATGACACCTCAAAGCTACGGACCTTCTTGGGTATTCTGAGGAAGTAGGACTGGCCTTTCCCACCCAGACCTTCCGTTTCCTCACAGATGACATGATGCTGATACAGGAATCTTCCGATTAGGTTTATGGGCGTCTCTGATATTGCTGCTGTCCGATTTTCTCTCCCCGCTCAACTTCTCGAACCCACTCCGAATCTGGGTATGTCTCTTCCTGTCGCCCGCTTCACCGTCTCTCTCTAAATAGGAACCGATAAGATATCTCCTAACTGGGAACAGAATATTGGAATTACTTGGATAGACCGGAGACCTTCATCAGGTTAGCTACATATAGACTAGACGTTACAACACTTAAAGATTGCTGACAACAATAGTATCGGTGACTCGGATGAGCCTCTAGGGCGTATGCTAGGGACGCTACGATTCTGGTTCACCAAAGATCTGGTAAATGGCACCAAATTCAATATATGGAGGCAACGCTGACGCGGGGTAGAAATATGTCAAAGGCAAGCCCTGCAAGCCGTATAATTCTACCTTGGGCGAGTTCTTTAGAGTAAGGCTGTCGCCCTGAACACCGTAGGGGCTGCTATCTAACATCGAGTAGTGTAACTGGGAAGTCGAGGATACCTCTCCGCCGATCAAGCATAGCCCGAACAGTGCAACCACGAGCGCTGCGGGCAGTGTGAATGGCGATAACAAAGTTAAGGTCTCCTATCTCACTGAGCAGACCTCCCACCACCCGCCCGTCTCCGCTTTCTATGTCGACTGCCCAGAGAAGGGGATCGTTGCTAGGGGTTATGATCAACTCAGCGCGAAGTTCACAGGCACCAGCATTAGGGTAATACCCGGTGCCCATAACCTAGGAATATTCATCGAGCTTCAGAAATATGGTGAACAATATCAATTGACACATCCAGCAGCATACTTGGGCGGATTACTGAGAGGTAGGGCATTCGAAACGAATCTATGTTACGGAATCAATCTTGCTAATACAGCAATAGGCTCCCTCAGTGTCAGTGTTGCAGACACCTGCTACGTTACCTGTGCAAAAACGAAGATCAAGGTCATTCTCGAATATCTGGAGGAAGGCTGGCTAGGAAAAACGCAGAATAAGGTTCAGGGCGTCATCTTCACGTACGACCCAGACAGTGACAACAAGATTAAGATCAAGGACGTCCCTGATAAAGATGTCCTTGGCAGGATTGAAGGCAACTGGCAGGACAAGGTGTATTATACCTTAGGAAGTCAACCATTTGCAAAGTCAAAGGTATGGATTGGATCTTTGTTTGCACTATCAATCCTACGCCTGAGCTGACCGATATATTTTTACAGGAGAAAATTCTTCTCATCGACCTCAACCCACTTTTCCCTGTCCCAAAGATAATCCCTCCGATGGAAGAACAGCTCCCGAACGAGTCCCGGAAGTTCTGGCAAAAGGTGACAGACGCAATCAGCAACAAACAGTATAGCCTGGCAACCACTCTTAAGCAGGAACTCGAGGAGCGGCAGCGACAGAAAGCGGCGGAGAGGAAGGATAGGGGCGCCGAATGGCAACCACGGTTCTTTACTGGATCTGTGACGCCTGTGGGGAAGCCCGACCTGACCAAAGATGGCGAAGAGGCATTAAAGGGATTACACACCGGCAACTTCAAGCTTGAGCCCAATAAGGAGCTGGGCGCATGAGCATATAAAGGAAGTTTAAGAGAAGCTGGTTTACAACAAACAATTGTTCGATTGGCCGCCATGTCACATTTACAGGAGTTCATATGGGTGGACACATTCAGTTTGCTTGATCGGAACGCTGTTGGAATACTAACAGACATGTGTATGGGCGTTGGTGTTACTTGTCTTTGGCTTCGTGCTTGGTTTTCGCTCCTTATCATGCAATAGACATCCATGTATATGTAGCCGTCCGGCGACCTTGGTGTTGGGGTTGGGTAGCATGGCTCTTGTTTCTTCCTCTTTCGAATCCCACAAGCGACGCTTTGCTTTGCTTTTGAGCATGCCTGCTTTTCAAGCAAACAAACCCCATCTGGAAATTGTTCCAAGGCCTAACGGGCAACTCACTATAAAACAGCGCACAGGCCTATATCGCGGGGTTGCGGAGATCAGCCACGACGTTGCAGCCACCTCTTCTTGCATGGGGCGCCACCAACTGGCATTCATCGCAACCTTCTTTCAGATTTCTGCTAGTTCTTTAAGGAAACTCCCTCCGAGTATCATAAGTCCAAGCGCCTGGACGAGAAACGGATTTCTCCTGCTAAAAATAACACTCCGCACCTACTGAGCTACACCCAACAGCCTTCTCTCGTCAGACGAGGCTGAGGCGCATTGCCTCGTGCGAATGACTACTATATCTTCTAAGTCCTCTCCATCCCCATCTTGATTTCTGACTGATTAACATTCTATTACTTTTTAGAACCAAACTTATATTAACACATCACCATTCGCCCTAGTCAGATCAAAATGATTTGCATCTACATGGCCAAGACTTCTCTTCATTGAGGGTAATACGAAGTTCACGAGCATTTACTCGTCTGGTCCCTACAACAGCATGTACAGCTTTTACTTGCTATTATCTGCCTCCCTTCTATGGGTTGCACACTCCCCCAAAACAGCCACAGCCACCACAACCCACGGCCGAAGGCCAAAACCCACCGCCATCCAACCATCCCCCTCCGAAATCGCCGCCTCTAAACTTTCTGCCCCGGCACTCTCTCCCACCTCCTCCGTCGAAGGCAAAGCGTTCAATCGCATCATACAGATATGGCTCGAAAACACCGATTACGATCTCGCGGCCTCGAACCCCGACATGAAATGGCTTGCTAACCAGGGCATTACGCTGACGAACTTCTGGGCTTTGACGCATCCATCCCAATCGAATTATGCTGCTGCGGTCAGCGGAGATCACTTTGGTATGGACCATGATGAGTTTGTCAGCGTGCCGGCGAATGTGAGCACGGTTGTGGATTTGTTGGATACGAAAGGGATTAGTTGGGGGGAGTATCAGGAGGGGTTGCCGTATGCTGGGTTTCAGGGGAAGCAGTATTCGGAGAGTTCGAAGAATTCTTACGTCCGAAAACATAACCCACTCATTATGTACGAGTCTGTGACTTTGAACGCGACGCGGTTATCCCTCATCAAAAACTTTACATCCTTCGACACCGACCTCGCCGAAGAGCGTCTCCCGCAATGGTCCTTCATCACCCCCAACATGACGAACGATGGTCACGACTCCAGTCTGGATACCGCGGCGAAATGGGCACGCTCCTTCCTCGAGCCGCTGCTCAAGAACGACTATGTGATGAAGGATACATTGATTCTCCTCACCTTCGACGAAAATCATTCCTACTCAACAGGGAACCGCATCTTCAGTCTCATGCTCGGCGGCGCGGTCCCCCAAAGTCTAAGAGGCAAAGAAGACAACACATTCTACAACCACTACAGCACCATCTCCAGCATCTCCTTCAACTGGGCGCTCCCCTCCCTCGGCCGCTGGGACTGCGGCGCCAATATTTTCGCCCTGCTCGCCAATCAAACTAATAGTGGCATCAGAAACTGGGTCGTCAACACCACCGCCATGCCCTTCAGCACATCCTACCCGGGTCCCCTGAGCAACAAGCTCTACATCCCGACCTGGCCGCAACCGACGACGGGCGAGCAGCGATCGTGTGTCGCGAAACACGGGGTGCTGGAGAGTGTGAAGAGGGTTTGGGAGCATGCGGATGTGGATAGTGGCGGTAGGGGCGAGAATTATTCGTCTCCGTATCCATGGGATGGATCGACGGGGTATAATAACGGGGCTAATGCGTACTTGCCCTCTAAGACAGACGGATCGAAGGAAACGCCGACTGGGGCGCCTGCGGTGCCCGCGGGGAGTCCGAGTGAGAGCCCCAAGGGGAATGGGGGTGTGAATGAGGTGAGGTTGGGGTGGGTCGGGGGTGTGGTGTTGAGTGGTGTGTTTGCGGCTGTGTTGTAGGGGGGATGTAGGACGGGGATGTGATGCATTGAGACGGTGTTATATAATACCTGTGTGTGTTTTTGGGTAGAATATTAAGAGCTCAATGTCCAGAAAAATTTTACTTCTCAGTCCTCCTATGAGCCCTACCCCTTCTATCGTAGCGCCTTGCCAGCTTCATTTCCACTCTTCAGAATCTTAAAAACAGTCTCCTAGTAGGACATGCCTAATTAGGCAATTTCGAGAAAGCCGTTGACTACTGGGCGGTCCGTTACGAACCGTAATGACAATCTGTAACGACATCTATTTGGGGTCATTGATTCTGAAGGGTGAAAACCTCTTTCCTTTTTATATAACAAGTCAGAGGTGTGGCAACTAAGTGGGCTGTAATAGACTGTAACCTTCAATACGGTTCACAGATCTATTCTAAATTCCTCCTCAAGACATCAAATCTGGGTCTTGTTCCCTGTCTAATCGGCTAACTTTGATAAAGGTGTCAGATACGGAGATTGTGCGTAACGGCTTGATAATTAGTTTCTACTCGAAATTGCCTTCTGTCAAAGATATATGACCTCAGAGTCATGTTTCTTAAGTAGGTCAACGCTATCCTAATCTTGGCATATCCTTGTAGAACCTTCTTAATAAGTAGCTTCTTATAAGATGCCGAACTCTGCGGAGGCCCGTAACGGACCGCAATGTCCGCAAGCCCCATAACAGGGATTAGAGTTGTAAAGAAAGAGAGTTACAATATCCTTAGTGGACAACTTTTTAAACAGTGTTGAACACTAAGGCGGTCCGTAGCGGTCCGGAAATTCCGCGAAACTTGGTAACAGGAACTGATATCAAGAGGCTCACAAGTATATGCAAGCGAGTCAAATCTAGAATGAGAGTACCGGTTGGGTAATTTATGAAAGGTGTTGAATCCTGGCGCGGTCCGAAACGGTGCGTAACGGACGTCAAACTCTGTAGGGGTGATTCACAAGCCTCATAGATGCGAATATCTTACCAAGGCTTACTGAAGTACAGGCTTCCCAATCCAGTAACTTTGTAAAGGTGCTTGAAACAGACGCGGTCCGTTACGGTGTGTAGCGGGCCGGGAAGCCCGTGATAATTAATAAGATCTATAGTTGTGCTTATCAAACATGTTGTGAAACGTCGTCTTATCTGAGTATAAGAAAAGGAAGGTAGGTTGGGTGAATTGTGTAATGTAGAGTTGAAACCATTTTAATATGTAAAGTTCAAGGTACTTCTCGGGCTTCACAATTGTTCCATATTATATAGTATAACTCCCCCTTCGTACAAGTCCGATTTAATCGGACTCTATTTTAAGTTTCGTGCTGATTGGGCTCTTTTTCCAAAATTAAAGGCTATGTTGGCCTGCGATTATCTTACATTCACACTCCTGTATGCCATGACCAGGCCTCCTGATTTCCCAAGGATATTCCAAACACTGACTAAAACACACAAAAATAAAAATGAGCTTGAGCCTGGCTATTATTATAGCAGCCGTATCACCGCATACAATTCCACCTTTCTCATTCCCGCATTATTGGCAAACCGCTACTCGATATCCACATATGATTCCTCTCCATTGGCTTTTCCCATTCTTCCTGGGTATTGGAACTGCGCTTTTGGACCCAGTCGTCTCTCAACTGGGCTTGGGAACCATGGGCTCTTAGTTGAGCGGTACAGATGACGCGGCCAGTTTTCGGATCAGTCTCAAAATCCGTTTCATCGATCTCTTCATCCACTGTATCCGGCGCCGTTCCACTACTCCCTGAGCTCAGCGTAATCCTGCTCGGCAAATTCTGACTGAGATGCCAACTCCGGCCCTGACTCTCACTCATCCCCGTGCCGCCCTGCCCTTCCCCCCGACCCACATAAACTTCCCTCAAACTAACCGGCCTCCTCTGCCCCTTCGGGCCCCCACTCAAATCGCTCCCCTCGCCATACCTCCATGCCTCCTTCTCGCTTCCTTTCCTCCACCCCATCTTTTCAAGCACCCTCCTACACCCCCCTCTCAACGTCGGCAAACATGCCGCAATAACTGCCGTCTGCACCTCCAAACAACTCAACAACCCAATCAAAATATTAAAGCTCGTGGGATCCATGCCCGGGTCCGCGGGATTGTACATTCCAGCGAATACGGCCTTAGCGAGGGAGAGGGAAGAGGCGACCAAGCCGAGTGCCATCAGGAACCAGATGACTAGCTTTTCCTTGAAGGGGCGCCGGATTTTGCAGAGGAAGGTTAAGGGAAGGAGAGAGAAGATTATGTCGGTGGAGACGTTGATGGCGGCGGAGACGTAGAGGGATGCGTGGTCCATTTCCTTGCTGAAGCATTTTTTGTGTGCGATTTCGCCTTTGAGATCCCACATAGCTTTGAACGGTCTACACTGGAAGAGATTCCCGATGCCGGTGAAGCCTATTAGGAGGATGTTCAGTGCGATGAGGGAGTAGAGGAAGAGGCGCCAGCCCCGCGACTGTTGGAAGCGGAGGAGCATACACGCGATGCTGATTTTGACGATGCCGATGGACCAGGCCCAGAAAGGGGTTGCGATTATGGCGAGTTTGGTTGTATTTTGGACGGAAGAGAAGGAGCGGGTTGGGGGATGCGGGGTGGTGAGGGCGTAGGTTTCGCCGTGGGTCATTAGGGCGTACATTACTGTTATTAAGGCCTATATGTCGAATCATAGCGGTTAGGGATGGTTTCGATCTTACCTGATATTGAGGGTGGGGGAATGGATGAGAGGAAGCTTACATAGCCCCAGACAACGAGATAATCATCTATCGTGAACCGCCATACTGGTCTTGCTCGTGTAATAACACGTGCTAGCACAACTGCGGTAGCTAGTGTTTGCGCAGTTGTGGTTGAGATGATGAAGGCGGAGGCCAGTCGGTAGGTCAGGTCTGTGACAGGGACTTGTATATCTGGAGGTGTTACCATCTTTGCTACTGCGGAAGGAACGTTTAATCTAGTGGAGACATTGGAAACAACGGGTGAAGATGTAGGGGAGTAATCTTAATAGGTGGAAGTGCCGTATATGCTTTGGACCATTCGTCCACGGAATGGCCTAGCTGAACTTTTATCGTTCGAGAGTCGAGCTGAGAATTGGGATGGTTATGAAAGATCAGGAGCCTTGTGCCATGCCCACGTCCGTAGAAAAAATACTGAATAGGAAGAAAGAGCGATAGGAGAATGTGATAGTACAAGAACGACGCCGTTCCGTTCAAACCACCCCGACGCTGGTGTCTTCCCTCCGGTCGCAAGGTTCCAACAGAAAGAACCTGATCAACTGACCATGGGGCGTCGTCTCCTCATCCCAAAAGTAAAGAAGTCTTTCCAACTCCCAAACCCCCCGCATGCGGCACGTCCATCTGCGGCATCCCCCAGACACGAACTCAATAACAGGGACGGCTTTTGACCCGCGGTTCATGCCACCGAGAAAATGTTTGACACGGCTAGCCGATCGGCTTTGAGTTTTGGACGGATGCCGAGGGTTTGATTTGTTGAAATCCTGGAGAAATAAAGTTTGGAGGATTCGATTCCCAGCGAGGAGCTTGGACAGGTTGGGGGAGGGCGTCGCGGGGATGAGGGCCCGAATCTCGGTGGCTGATGGACCGGTTAATTGGGAAGAGATGATCTTATAGGGAAATTTAAGGAGGCTGACTGCATCTGTGGCGGAGGTAGCCTTCTGGCTCTGCCTCAATGTATAGGGTGATCTCAGAATGTCACGTGCTTTGCATACAGATGCTCTGCAATCGCAGGTCTTGGCGCTGCACACAAATTAGATTGATTCACTCTCTCCGAAAAATACATCTTTTCGTCGGTCATTTAATAGTCAATTTATTATGTTCGTCTCTCTGATGGTCTTTTCTGATATCGTATTAATCCCTAAGGAGAAAAAACAAAGACTCTGGACAGTATTGTGATGTCCGTATAGAGTACATCATTCTAAACCAGCCTGTACACACCAGGTTTAT
>ML994129.1:0-41321 GCA_010093945.1 Delitschia confertaspora ATCC 74209 | reverse complement strand
CATGTTCCTTTCCCTATTCCTCTACCTACCCCCTTTTTATCCCTTTACCTATCTCTTCTCCTATCTCTTTACTTATCAAATTTACTTAGGGAAGGAGATAGGGAAGTAGTTATAGAACTAGGCATTGAAATAGTTATCGAAATGGCTATCGATATGAAGGAATGGCCTCCAGACCCACATTACGTGGAGTGGATCTGTGAGCAAGAAGATTGTTATTACAAGAATATCGGTAGAAGGAGCTACATGCAAGAGGCGGAACGTAGGAGACTGCAAATACTTAGGTGAACCAGTATAGTATTCAATAGAGAGCAGAGTTTAGCACGGTATTCGAGTTGAGTTCTGCAGCGCCCGGCTTGGGATAATATCTTTCCAAGAGTATCGCGTATAAGCAAAGCACGTGGTTCATATATTTCCATTAAGGTACATGATCTTTAGGCTCCAGTTCAGCCGCGTCTGCCTCATAACCTGATGAAACTGAAAACAGGTCGGCCGCAACTTTAACTTGACTGAAAAATTGAATCGTTTAAGGGTATCAAACGAATGAGAAGGAGCAGAGAGTTGTTATTGGCATGCCAGTAAGTTGATATGCGTAGACAGTGCTTTCTCTACGGGTATACGACGCTCTTATATTAGGTTTGATTCAAGCACACTCTTTGACTTTGAATTCAAGGGTCATTTTACTTATAAAGGTAAGGAAGGAACTACATGGATTAATAACTTTTCTTTATAACTTATACATAGTGCTGTATACTATACATGTAATAGAAACAAGTAGCGCTGATATGGTCGCAGTTTAACGTCACGAGGTTAGCGCCTTGTTGCCTTTGGCATTACGTATACATATCAATCGATACTATTAATAGGACTTGAACATACTTTGGAGAGAACTAAAGATGTCAGGGAGACGTATGTTACACGATGGGGGAGGAAAGGAGTACTGGCTAGGACAGACACTATACAATGAGATGAAGTACAGCGAGGCCGAAAGATTATTCCAACAAGCAGTAGAAAAGCAGGAGAGAACTCTTGGAAGCAATCACGAGCACACGCTCAGCAGTAAACACTGGCTAGGACAGGCGCTCTACGATCAGAAGAAGTACATCGCGGCCGAAGGGCTCTTGCGACTAGTAGTGGTGGGGTGGGAGAGAGCGCTTGGTAGTAACCACGAATACACACTCAGCAGTAAGCATTGGCTAGGACGGGCACTCCACAATCAGAAGAAGTACAGCGAGGCTGAGAGACTATTCCAACAGGCAGTAGAGGGGTGGGAGAGAGCGCTTGGTAGCAACCACGAATACACGCTCAAGAGTAAGCACTGGCTGGGACAGGCACTCTACGATCAGAAGAAGTACATTGAGGCCGAACAACTATTTCGACAAGTAGTGGAGGGGTGGGAGAGAGCGCTTAGTAGCAACCATGAATATACGCTCAGCAGTAAGCTTATGCTAGGACAAGCGCTCTACGATCAGAAGAAATATAGCGAAGCTGAGAGATTATTCCAACAAGCAGTGGAAGGGCAGGAGAGAATAGTTGGTAGCAACCACGAAAATACACTTAGCAGTAAGCACTGGCTAGGACAGGCACTCCATGATCAGAAGAAGTACAGCGAGGCTGGGGAACTATTGCAACAAGCAGTAGAGGGCCGAGAGGCAACGCTTGGTAGCAACCATAAAAACACGCTTAGTAGTAAGCACTGGCTAGGACAAGCATTCTACAATCAGAAGAAGTACAGCGAGGCTGGGGGGCTATTCCAGCAAGCAGTAGAAGGGCAGGAGAGAATGCTTGGTAGCAACCATGAGAATACGCTCAACAATAAGCACTGGCTAGGACATACGCTCTACAATCAGAAGAAGTACGATAAGGCTGAGAGATTATTTCAAGAAGCAGCAGAAGGGCACGAAAGAACGCTTGGTAGCAACCACGAAAACACGCTCAGTAGTAAGCATTGGCTAGGACGGGCACTCCACAATCAGAAGATGTACAGCGAGGCTGAAGAACTATTGCAATAAGCAGTAGAAGGACAGGAAAGAATACTTGGTAGCACCCATAAAAACACGCTTAGCAGTAAGCACTGGCTAGGACAGGCACTCTACAATCAGAAGAAGTACAGCGAGGCTGAGAGACTATTCAACAGGCAGTAGAAGGGCAGGAGAGAATGCTTGGTAGCAACCATAAAAACACGTTCAACAATAAACACTGGCTAGGACAGGCACTCTACATTCAGAAGAAGTACAGGGAGGCTGAGAAACTATTCCGACAAGCAGTGGAAGGACAGAAGAGAGCGCTTGGTAGCAACCACAAAAACACTTTCAACAGTAAGCACTGGCTAGGAAAGGCGCTCTATGATCAGAAGAAATATAGCGAGGCCGAGGGACTATTCCAACGAGCAGTGAAGGGGCAGGAAAGAATGCTTGGTAGCAACCATAAAAACACGCTCGACAGTAAACATATGCTAGGACAAGCACTCTATGATCAGAAGAAGCATACCGAGGCTGAGGAACTATTCCGACAAGCATTAGAGGGGCGAGAGACAACGCTTGGTGGCAACCACGAAAACACGCTCGATAGTAAGCACTGGCTAGGACTCACAATAGGCAGTCAGAACTACAGCGAGGCTGACGGGCTGTCCCAACAAGCAGTGGACATGACAAAGATTTCTGTAGAAACCATGAAGAAGTACTTGCAACCAAGCGCTTGCTACAAGTACAACCGAGTTCTTCGTCAATTTTATCGACCAGCATCAAAGCGCAGCACACCTCAAGTAGCCAACTAAATAGCCTTTTCTCTAAGATACAGGATACACAGGAACCGTTTACCGACCTTGAAATCGAGGAAATATCACTACTATTGAAGCAGTCGACTCCAAAATGGAGCGAGGTACCACAGACATATGTTGTTCTTCGCACAATTGGTCATCTAAACCTCCTCGATAATCTTATCGACGTTGGTTTTTCTCATTACTGGTTTCCTGTTACCGAACGCAACATCCCAGACTGTTTACCTCCTAGTCATCGAGCGGCATTCGTGGATGCCCAGCGGCTTGTATTGACGAAGTCAATGGACCTAGAAAAGGGTGAAAAGGGGCAGCACTGTCTCTTCAGGCAAGGGGAGTCTCTTCCCTTTGAACGTAAAGAAGTCCTGGGTAATGGTGGATTCGGGCAGGTCGACAAAGTCCTCAGTTTAATTAGCTTCGAAGAATACGCGATGAAGCGAGTGCTTCGGAACGTTGCATTTAGGGGACGAAGGACAGAAGATATGAAGCAGTTCATCAACGAGATCAAAATCCTGAAGCTTCTAAAGCACCACCACATCGTGGAGTATGTTGGAAGTTATACAGACCCAAAATATGTTGGCCTAATAATGTCTCCTGTTGCCGAGATGGATCTACGAGTTTATTTGACACACTACCATTTCCAATCATCCTGAGTTACGAACCTTCTTTGGATGCCTAGCCCGGGCACTTGAGTTTCTGCATGAGCAGAAAGTCCGACACAAGGATATCAAACCCCACAACATTCTCATAGACCGTGGGAATGTCTTGTTCACTGACTTTGGATTATCTCTCGATTTTACAGGTGCAGATGGCAGCACCACCATGAGCATGGTGAACGGAATGACTCCGAGATATTGCGCACCTGAGGTTTCTCAATATGAGCGTCGAAATACACAATCTGACATTTGGAGTCTAGGCGTTATCTTTATGGAGATGATTGTTGTTCTTAAGGGCAAGAAGATTCAAGACATGGATGAATTTTTGAGGCAGCGTGGATCACAGCAAGCTTTGATTCGCACCAACATTGGTGTTTTATCAGAATTCATTACGGAGCTAGAAAGAATAGGGGAAGTGTCGGACAATAAAGCGCTTGGCTGGGCTCAGCAAATGCTCTCGATAGAGCAGCAATTGCGTCCGACTGCATCCTCACTAGTTGCATCTATCACAGCTTCTAGCCAGAACGGGGAGAAAACGGGGTTCTGTGGGATATGTTGTGTTTCTTTAGAGGAAGACTTTTCGGATTGGATGGACGAGTAAAGTCACTGTAGAATCTTGAAGTACGTGACCTCGCGCATATATAGAAAACTCCGCCTTATAGTTCTTAACGTATTTCGTATGCGAGCCGTACACACGGGTTATCAATATCACAACATAGTCATCAAGAGTAATCCCGGGGTAAATGAAATCAACTCAACTCGCCTAGAGTAATCTAGAGCATTTGAGAATAACCCCAGTACTGTAAAGAATCCTTTTGACAAGTACAATAGTTATTCCCAGTCTCTCTACAACGTCCATAGCGACTTCTTTGCGTTACGGCCCTATCAGTAGGCGACTCTTCCCCGTTCCTTTTAGCCCTTTTGCCACACCAGCAACTTTTGAGCACCTAGCACAGAGCCTGCTTCACCTACCAAGATCCCTCCTTCCTATATCCGGTTCCTTTTGCATGCTTTACGCTTAATTGCGGTCTCATTTGCTTCTTCGATCAAGCACCCAATCTCACTCCTATATGCCTTTTTTCGATGGCGAGAAGCACTCTATATCCTGCGGCTGCAATAGGGGCGAACGTGAGCTAGCACACGGAGAGCAAGAATACCCTTCTCCTTGGAAAGATCCAAGAATTTGATAGAGTTGTGTCTCCCATGGCCGTCAAGTCTCAGCAGTCGGTGTGAGCCTACTGAGCGATCCTCAGTATGCTTGTCAAAGTGCTCCAGCCAATATACACTGAGCTTGTTTGTTGTCCAGATGTTGTTGCTGACTGCAGTGGCCAAATCCTTTGATATATCGTTGCTCTCGTTCTAGGCAAAGAGGTGGTGCGTATCCTTGAAGATAATAAATGGTAAGCCTGCCCACCTCATCGCATTGATCTCTTAGATCATTGTAACCCACTCACGGTTGCCTGGCTGTATCGCCTTCGGCCAATTGCGTCTCTCTATGCATGTGAAGATTTCATAGCTTGATACAACGCCCATCTGAAAACCACTCTCATTAAAGTTGTAGAGCCTTCGTCCATGATGCCATACTTCACCTTCATGTTCTCAATAAGCCTGAACCAATTGTTAATGATCCCTGGATCCTCGCATTTGGCTCACTTATAGCAGTACGGTTGGCTGATATGAGTTCTAATTCAAGGAGTACAGACGACGAAGTTGTTTGGCCAGTTCTTGCCCACCTGACCTGCACCCCCTCACTAAGTAGTTTATTAGCCATACCACGCATAGTAGTTAAGTAGGTGAGAATCCTCGTGAATCTTGGTCAAGGATGTATTCAACAACCACACCCCCTTCGAGTGATGTGAGCTTCTTGGATTTGGCTTGGTAATCACGTCTTGACAGGATCCCGACACGTTGTTGCTGGAGAGTCGTGCAGGCAGCGTTGCACGTAGTATCAGCACGTCCTTTGTTTGATAACCGGTCTTACGCAATATCTAAGATATCTGGGTTAACTCTAGCCTCGATTGAAAAGTGCGCGTTATGCTGTTTATGTATCGAGGTTAATAGTCGATGGTATAAATTTTGGTGATAAAGTGGCCCACTCGCTTATGAAGTACGTTATAATTAACGAACATTTGGCAATCGTAATGTAGATTACAGGGCCTTCCGTCTGACTAGCCATGTTCAAGCTCCTAACCGGCCAGTTAGTATTGCGGTGGATGATCACGTGAGGATACTAGCTGTTGTGTGTTTGTTTGTAATCCAAATTTTGGCTCGATATTTTTCGGGGTTCGGTTATGAAGTGGTGGTTGGGGTGTTTTTTTTCGTTAGGGCCGTGTGGGGATTGGTGTGGAATGTGGGTATGTGGGAGAGGGCGACGATAGAAGAACAGGTTAAATTTGCGATATATGGGTATAGAGGACCAATAATGCAATCAGTCTATGTTCGGTGTTAGAGGATCATGATGTTTAGAATTGGAAACATATATGTCGGGAGTAGGTACCAGCGTTTGTCATAAAATCCCAACGTGGATTTGTGGGGGCATACCAGAAAAGGGGTTTGAAGATGAAGGGTGTTAGGCCTAAAAAGGCTCGATTGAACGTATAGTATCGCTCCCTTTGCACTTGTTCAATCTCCTTCAATTTCCCACTTATCTGGGACATCTATTTGTTTTGAAAATTCCACCCGTCCCATTGATTTGGTATTTACACATATCGTCCCCTTCTCCCCCCCTCTCCCCTCTCTCGGCCCATCTAGTTGATCTCCTTATGCGGCAACCACTTGCTCGCTTTGAGATTCTTCTCCTCGAGCGGCGCATCCAATACACCAAGCCTCCGTATGTCGCCCGCAGAGGGAGCGTCGTCGCGTTCGATCTTGGCTTGGGCTTTGCGATAGGCGGCTTGGAGGGCTAGGGTACGCGCTTGCTGGGAGATTGTTAGATATCAGTCCGTGTCAATTGAGTGGATAGATAGATGGAGGTGAATCCTCCATTTACGCGAAATCATCCCTTCCATCCCATCGGTCTCTCTCCCTCTTCCCTGTATGTATAATATTCCAACTGGGCGGGGACTTTGATGAAACACTATACGCACCTCCTTTTTGTGGTGCAAGCACTCATAGTAATCCTCTAGCACCGGCACGCATTTTGCGCGGCCTGAGTCGTCGGCGGCGGTCGTGTTTGTGACGTAGCAGGCGAGCACCTCTTGCCAGAAGGGGAAGCAGCGGGATGGGCCTGAATGAAGCAGATTCGTTAGTTAACTGCTCTGCTTAAGATTTTGTATATTGTGTACGTGCGAGTGCGAGGTGGAGAGGCATGCGAAGGGTTATGGAGAAGCGCGGACGGGGGGTGGGATTCAGAGATATGCGGTCGGCCGTTTCAAGGTTTGTCGAAGGCTGGATGGAGTCCGGTGAGTTTCTGTGCGCCAATTATCGATGGTATATTCGAATCGAAGCCCCAAATATCCACATCTTCTTCTATCAAGCGTCTCGTCGTGGTAGTCAGTGCATAGTGGGGAGTCCCTCGATTCGCATAAATCGGTCCGTTCGCACCGCCCTCGTCTTCCGACCGGGAAAATAACTGCAGAATGCAATTGGAGGAGTAGGGTGTACTCACCGCCGTTCAGTCCGTATCCAGATGCCATAGTGCGTGGTGGGCAGTTGTACTCGATTTGGTGGTGGTTGAGCTTGAGGTCGAAGTGAGGTTAGCTTCGAAATGGATTATGTAAGTGGGTGTGGGTCTTGGCGTGTGGACGTCACTTATGCTTCATCATAAAGGTTTTGTGAATTTGACATCTCTTTCACTTTTCAAATAGTATTGGGCACGGGACATTTTGTTCAAAAAGTAGGACCAGTTCATAAGAATAAAGGTGATGCAAAAATTAAGACTCCATTGTGTAAAGCCGTTAGCAGACTTCCCGCACAGTATGTCAAAAGAAAGGTAGTAGAAGCACAATATCAGATCTGCTCCAGTAAACTCATCTTTTTAACCGCAGTTTCAAATCCGGGTATCTCTGGTATCTCCAATTCATCCGAAGGAACCATCATGCGCCAATACCAAGAACACTCAATTCAAGGCCAGTGAAGCCAGATCAGAAAGGCGAAGTCAGAAGATAAGATAAAGACGAGGTCTCCTCTCCACTGCGCTTCTTCGTAAACGAAATCTCTTTCGCAGCGGAATCTCTTTTGCAGTGCAAACATAAGAGGAACGGCCCCTTCTCCAGTCCCCTCTCTTAAGCCACGGCCTGTATCTCAACCTCTGTAAGTCGCGTATCGTTCTACGCTTTATCTGCTTAGAGAACAGGAGCTTTTTCGGTCATTGGATGTCGCCCACTATGCCGTTTACAATGGCTGTGACCAGGTCCTTGCTAGACGTTGATAGATTGCAGATTATTTCCTTCCCAGTCTCCATTTCTCCTCGCGTCTTCGCTCCTCCCTAAGTCTTTGTTTATCCTCGAATCTCTGCTCTGTCTCCTCTTCTACCCTTTTCTACACCATCATTGTCTGGCAGATGAGACGGGTCTGCACGGAGGCGAAAACGAAGTATTCACGCAAGACTTCTTCTGTCCTCAATGGACAAACCCCCATATTACCGGCGCTCTGACAGCCTCTAATACATGCGATGTATAAATCCGACGTATATACGATAAACGGGCCACAATGCCCATAATTCTTTGGTAGGCATCGTGAAGCTGCTGATCTGGATCATTACTACCTAGGTAGAATTGGAAGTCTGCTCCACGAAATCTATTGAGGCCGTCCTTAACTTTCTCGGTAACACGTACCTGGTCAAAGGCCCGGTCAGTCTTTCGTAACCGGTCATCCAGGAAACTATATAATGTGCCGTCTGAGTTTGGCGGCAGAATATTAGGAAGGGCCAATGTGTCGGCAATGCCTCACCATTACGTCCATCATTGATGGGGACGATGATGTACTCTTCCCTGCTAACTGATCTTTCTGATGCTGGTAATTAGCAAAATCGTTCACATTGGTGTCTCCGTACCTGCCAAATAGGTACAAAATTTTTGCCGTAAAAATTTCCACGATCTCAATCCCATTTTTCCTACACTGATGGAAATTTGCACTCATCTTGAGGCAGGCGTCGAGGACGTCGTCCTTTAACCAGTACCGAGGTTTGGATATCGATAAGAACTGGTCATAGGTGATATTATAGGTCCGATATGTACGTAAAGGCTCTATTTTGTATGATGGAACCTATGCAGAGAATATGCGGCTTTTTAATACATTAAAGCCTTACAAAACTTTATTCAATGGACCTTTACGGATCAGAGGACAAGAAGAGAGGGCACCAGTTATTCACTACTAGGTGCGGTACCTACCCATGAAAGCACTATATGGATATGTAATTTTTTAAAATTAGAGGCATTTACACCATTTGAAATGAGTGATTTGCTTATATACCTATGACGGTGACTTCACATAAAGCATATAAATATCATCATACCTGTACCCCTTCGCAAGAACGATGAATGTCTAGGAGCTGCGCTAAGCTGCCCAATAGAAGTATCAATTATTAGAATGTCACGTCTCATGGAATCCCCAACACTACTGAATTTGAAATAACGACAAACCATTTCACAGAAACCGCAAACCAAGTGATCCCGTAGCTCCAGCTGCGAGTAAGGCAGTATATTCTATATATCTAGATTGGTCTTTCCTTACCATTGCTAAGTGATCATACGAATCTGGTTCATAGCGGAATTTGGACTTCGATACTCACTGTTATCCTACCCTTCACAATTCTTATCCTCTTTTCATAGCTCTAACAGGGTGCTTTTTAAATATGTTATATAGGTCGCTTTTTACACTCCTATTAAAGAAGCGGGCACGGAGAAGTTAAACAAGAGAAAGAGAGACCCCGCCCTTCCTTCCCCTGTCTCTTAATACCCATACACTACAAATAAAGGCCTCCTAAACTTCAGCAAGTAAAAGCGCCAGTCAATAGCACCCCTTATCAAATAAATGGAAGATATCCATATAACATCCAACTTCAGGCGTAAAAGGTTCATATTGAAATCTGTAGCTTGAGGGGAGGGAGGTTAAGATCGAAAGGGGAATCTATTGGAGCTATGGACCTGCAGTGATATTCACACACTCTCAACCTACCTATTCCCTCTAACTGACCACTTTCTCCAGTCTTCCCCATAATCCATCTTACTCTGCACGCCTCTCTGTGCCTCCCCATGCCTCTCCACCCTTCCACCCTTCCACCCTACGGCGCAGTGATGCAATGAACTCCTACTCTTACCAGGAACAAACTTCATTTCAAATTGGAGGTGAGCTAGGTACGGTAATGTCATCATAGAATTGCTTAATCAGGCCAAGGGCGCTTGCATCCTAAAGATGATGTGAGATTAGGGTTTTGGCTGATGTGAATTGTCCAATGAGGGATAATACAGAAAGGGTGTGGGGTGAGGAGAGGCAAGTAGGACAAGACATGGTGTGGTAGGTATGGTGTGGGTTACAACGGGGTGAGATTAAAGTTGTTGCCTGGTAACGGTTGAACTGGAGGGGAGAGGAAGGAGTTAGGAGAATGGAAGCATTCTACAATGACACTGAATGAAGAGAATAGTAACTTCGTGCGATGAGATCTGGTGGGGTTCACTTGAAAGATGTGGAGTAGAGTATCAAGAGAGATGTCGGTGAAGCTTATTCCAGATCTCTCCTTCCCAAATAGATATTTGGAAGATGACTCTATCTGAGTCGAAAATGAGAAGACCTCGTACAATCCGACATGCATACCGACTTGCAACTCTTGGGTCATACCACCGTAAGCCTGTCCTCAACTCGGGGGAAAAGTCCCGGTGCCGCCATTACCTATATACCTATACTCTTCAACCCAGTTTGAGCGGAAGTTGCGGTGAGCTAAGAATGGCAACATTGAGCTAGTTTAGATCCTTCTCGCTGCTTGTGCAGATGCCAACGGCCTACGAATAAATACGAAAGAACTGCCCTCCAGGGGCAGCTGACGATCCGGAGTTCAGAGCTGAGGCCGAGAGATGTGCCGTTGCGGCAATATGAGCACAGCTTACTCTCGGTAGCCCTTATTTTCCGCGAGATAGACAAGTGGAGGACAGCGCCCGGCGCTTAATAACGGTGTGCATATCGAGCTGACTTGATGGGAGAAAGAGCGAATGAAAAGTGAATATACGATACTCGCCACAGCTGTACCTGCGCCACAGTGGCTGTAGAGTTGGGAGCACTTTGACTGCCAAGCTGGGAAGATGCCTCGGTTGAGGAAGACGCAGTCGTAAAAATGTTAGAAGGCGAATTGTGGGGCAATAGTGAATATATGAATATGGAAACGAGAGTTAACGTTGGAGGGTATGAGTGGATGAAATGAAGCATAGAAGCGTGAAAGTAGTATGTCACGTGCAGATCCTGATTCGGTTAATGTTGACCGTGTAGGATCAAGGCTCCGCAGCCTTCATCACTGCTTGCTGACACCTAAAAAATGGTGACTAAAAAGAGCCGTCCTTGCAGAATTGATAAGATGAATCACAAGTTTGCAAAAATGCAACTACTGAATAGAACCCGCATTCTCTGCATATCTGATACTCATAATCAGACGTCAAAGTTCCCAAGGGGTGACGTACTGAGTCATACTGGGGACTTGACCAACCGAAGAAGTTATTTTGAATTGAAGAAGACGGTAGAGTGATTGGAGAAGACAGATTTTCCATCGAAGATAGTAATTGCTGGTATGTTGTCGTCATGTGGAATCTTCGATGATGCCTTAGTTCATTGACTGGGATTGTAGGAAAACACGATATCACCCTCGACGAAGCCTGCTACGAGAAGCACGGCTTATTATAGAAGTGCTCCAAACCATAGGATCCAGAGCAATGCAAGAGCCTACTCGTTAATTGACCAACCATTACTTATCTCGAGCATGAGGCTGAGTCCATATATCTGCGTCCATATATCTGCGTCCATATATCTGCGTCCATATATCTGCGTCCATATATCTGCGTCCATATATCTGCGTCCATATATCTGCGTCCATATGTCTGCGTCCATATATCTGCGTCCATATGTCTGCGTCCATATGTCTGCGTCCATATATCTGCAAGTTCCAACTGGACCGCATACCTGCTTCAAAGCTTTTGGGGTCCATACATCCCAAAGATCGGTAACTGGGCCTTCCACTATAAGGGATCGAAAGCTAAGGCGATGTGGGATGCAATACCATTGGAAATTGACATCGTGGTTCCGCATAGGCCGCGCAGGAATCATCTCGATGCGAATGCGCTGGGTGGGAGCCCAACGTCAGGCTGCGATGAGCTCGAGAGGGGCCTTATATCGCATGAGGCCAATGCTATCCGTTTTCGGACATATCCCCCAAGTGTAGAACAGGTCCGTTGGAATCTCGATGCTTCTAATGGCGAGCCTTTCGAGCAGGGCGTCGAACCATGGACCGATCCAGGAATTTGGAAATAATAAACAATCACTGGTTAAACCTTCTGCAAAAGGAGGGCGTTGTCTGAACAATGTTAGCGTCCGGACACGTCACTCTATCCCTAGTCTTACCACTGCCACTGAACCAACATCAGACTGGTGGGGCAGCATCCACCCTCAGCCTGCTTCCTTAAAGCCAATTTTGCGCCTCGGGGGCGTTGAAAACAATGAGGCAAGGCGGAAGGCTATGTCAATTGAGTGCCCGGTTAAGGAGTGCCTGCGACATCGGTTTGAAGCTTGACATGGTGGCTGATGAGAGGAGAAGAGGAAGACTGGAGAGCTACTTAACCGATGCGGCGTTATCCAGAAGCCGTTTGGGAAGTGATCGCAAATTGGTTAACAAGCCATTGTTGTCGACATTGATCTTCCGATTTGGACGGAAGTCCAAGAGATGTAAAAGGAAGTCTCAAAGAAGCAGAGCTTGGTAGGTAGGATCGCTCAACATGACGGCACGGACAGCCTCCCATATGAAGCCATAAACGGGTTGATCTCCCACGATCTCCGACCCGCTTGAAGCGAAGTCCGTTCAGCCATATGGAATGGGAAGACCTGCATTTGCAATTGCGATTTACGTCGGCGGTGAATATAATATGGGGAATTGAGGTCTCCTAGCAATGCCTGATGTTTTCATCTGAAAGCTTCCATCTTCACCAGATCTGTCTTGCTTGTCGTAAATGAAGATGATCTTTGTATCTTGTGAAACAGATCTGTCCGTCGTAGAGTGATTTCACAAGTCCATAGTGCTCCACTCCTGCATTCAATGAAGCAGTCCCACGGAGGGTACAAGGGGTAGATACCCGTCAACAGATTGAGTGAAAAATCTGGGAGGAAGTATTTCCATCATTGGTCGCCATAGCAGCCAGGAGTACTGGTCTCTTTGGTTCGGTGTCGTCTGAGGCGGTTGCACGGTTCTAGGTGTTTAGCCCCGCCTTTGTCAGACACAGTCCCCCGCAACACCATGTCAACCCCCTTATCAGCCACTCGCATGGCGCTCCTCCCGTGAGTCCCTTAGGGGGCCTCTAGAAGACGGCCAGGGTCGAATAAAGTGTCTGCCTAGGCCGGTCTCTCAGGGCGAATCAGGCCTTGGGGCTATGGTTAAGACGAGGCATTTGTCGCGGCCTCCAAGACGGCCTTGGTTTAACGTCCTAACATTTTCTGAATGAAGAACTGCACGATGCAACACATAGGTTCCGCACAGTCGCCTATCCAGGCCGCCTCGTGACGGCCCCAAATAGAACGCGTGGAACGACGTCGAAAGGTCATGAATAGTGCTCCATTTGAGCGGGTTTTCCAACCGTCCAGAAGCAGTTACACCATGACGCCCAATCTACAGATCCTTTATTAGTGATCCCTTTCAATTGCTTGCGCAGCATGACAAAAGACAGCGCTCTTGCTGCCTCTTTTCTTTTCTTTTTCTTTCCTTTTTTTTTTCCCCATGCGACGAGAGAATTTCTCACTGGAGCTGGAGCGGAGGTCATGTTGCACCTGGCCACTCATCGTCCTCGTGGAATACTTCTTCGGACTTCTGGATCGATGCCGATGTGCCTCTCACAGCACAAGGGAGGATCCAGGGCATAACGGCCGAGCTGGGAGCTGTGAAGAATGATTGGACGACTGTTTTCTAACCGCAGAGCTGGTGATGCATGTGCAGCGTCGGTCGTAGGCGGCTTGCGCGATTCGGGGAGGGGTGGCTCATGCCCTTGGATGCGCATGATGGTGGGTGCAGGGTGTGCCAGAGACAGAGGGTGAGGACTACACTCTGTCTGGATTCGGCGCCTTAAAGTGACCGGCGGGCTGCGTTGCAGTTGGGTGCATAACTCTGAGCCAGTAGAGTTCAACATCAAAGAGCCCAGCTTGCAATAGGTCTTGCGAGCGATATCCACCGCTGTTCAACCCAATAGATAGCTCGTAGCGCTGAGACGATGTGCCGGATCTGTCACTTCGCAGCCACTGCTGCTGAGCGATGGAGTGTACGGAGTAGAGAAGGTAGAAACGGAGCGGAGACTAAGAAGAAGCACAATTCTCACCTTCTTACTCACCTGTGCCTCTCTTGTCATCAAGAAAGCCTCACCTCGCCTTGGGAAAACCAACACCAGCATCCGCCATCCGTCCATATTACCCAGCCATACGCCCATATCCTCGAAACCCTCAATCTGCAGGCTTAGTCTTATTCCTCCCCTCGCCGTACGGCACCAACCTATTTCTAGTTTCAACATCTGCACGATCACAGCCGAAACCGTCGCATTTTACATCCACCTGTCCTCCCTCAACTTTTCCATTCCCGATCTGAAGTTCTCGTCGTCATTGTCGTTCTTGTCCCCCGTTGTGTCTGTGTCCCTGAACCGTGGGGGGTATTTATCTACTTGTGACGTACCTCTCCTCACCGCTTCCTCTAGGCCCCTTCTTCGGCCATCGCCAAAACAACAAATATAACGACGCTTTGTCCAGCAAACTACACAGCCTCAATTGTGTTCGCTTCTGGACTTCGATGCAACCGTATCAATCAACTATTACTTACTGCTCCGAAATCCTTTTTTGCCACTCGTCGCAGAGTCAAGCAACGGTTTCTCCAGTTTATTCCCGCTTGCTAGTCAGGTACACCATCATTACTCAGCGCCATTGTCAGTCACTCCACCATAAGCCAACTCAACAACACCAACTATTCCACACGAGCAACAATCACGACATTCTTTCAATTCGTGCCGGAGATTTCAATTCCGCCGTCCGTCGTTCACTATTAGTCAACTAGCATAATTGCAAGCAGATCGGACCTGGACACGTACCTTTGCCACACGTCCGCACTCACTCCCTTGGCAGCTGCTTCGCATGTGCCTGTGCTGTTGCATACCCGAGATCCCTTGACTCATATAATATCTAGAATTCCCGTCTCTCTCGCCCCCATTCCTTCGCACACAATCGGAAAATAATGGATCCTCTACCACCAGACCCATATCAAGCTTTGGGTGTCCCTAAAGACTGCGACCAAGCATTGATCAAGTCCACATATAGGAAACTCGTTCTCAAAACTCATCCAGATAAATTCACGGACGAGGCGATCAAGAAGCAGAAACAAGAAGAATTTCACAAAATTCAGCAAGCCTACGAGATCCTCAGCGATGAGGACAAGCGAGCCACCTACGATGCGGAAGTGAAGCTACAACAGCTCCGGAAGGAGAGGCTGTCGAAAGCGGGAAGCGGAGGAGCACGAGTGGAAGTTCATGCCACACACTATGAAATCCGCACAGCGGCTCCAGCAGGCCCAAACGTCCTCCCGCCGCGCTTTGAAGAACGCAAACCGACTGGATCAATGTCTTATGACGATGACAAATACTACGAAGAACGCTCCTCATCGCGAAAGTACGACACGTACGATTCTCATAAGCGGAGCTCGCCGCGTGCGTCACGCGAGAAGGAACCAATTAGAATCACGCGAATGTCAACGGATAGGACAAGGTCGGATCCCAAGAAAAGTCGCGATAAGGAACAGCGAAGGGAGCGTTCGGACAAGTTTGTCTACGTCAACGACGACTCGTCCTCCTCTGATGAGAAAGCCCGTTTTGAGGCACAGTACCGGAGACGAGAGCAAGAACGCAGAGCAGAAGAGGAGGATGTGAGGCGTTCCCGACGCAGCGGAAAGACAGAGGAACGTCGCTCAGCGGAGGATATCCGGGGACATGACCGTGAGAGGAAATATAACGACCTGTCTTCTGAGGCCCTGAACTACATTACTCGAGCTAGGGAGGAAGTTCGGCCTTCACCTAGCAGGACCACCTCCTCTCGGGACGCTCGTCCATCGGATCACTATACGCGCCGGAGTTCGGAGGTCCGTCGCTCGTCAGCTCGTCCAAAGGAATCCCGTCCCGTGTCATCTGGTCGGGATCGTGAACGAAAGGCCTCAGCGTTTCCGGAGATTGTCGAGTGGGGAGGCGAAGATGACATGGAGAGGAAGGCACCACCGTCCTTCAAACACTCAGTGTCATCCCCGCCAGAAGTTCATACTGTCCGGCTTCCGCCTCAGCGCTCTTACACAGAGTCAAGCGATCGCCGGAGGGAAGCCTCTCCACCACCTATCTTCCGCCGCGTTGAAACGATGCCGGTGCATAGTTCTTCGTCCTCTCGGCGGAAGGAGTCATCATCGACCCGTATCTACGAATCCAGTCGTTCGACACCAAATACTCCAGAAATGGGGTATGCCGCGTCTCCCACATCAACCACCAAAGTGTATCGCTACCCTGACTTGGGGCCCGTGCCGGTGCGTTTAGCATCTGACAACGTCGAGGTTGTAAATGGCCACCGCACCGTTCGCCGCGAACCTGGTTCGGACCGTCACCGCGCTCGTTCTCCATCCTCGATCCCCCCGCCACCGATCGGAAGCAACAGAGTCGTACAGCCAAGCTCGTCTGCGCGCTATGTACAAGTGCCCGCTGCACCACAGCCGCCACGCACCAACGCAACCGTGCCACCACCACCTCTCGGCCGCTCCGCAACGTATGTTGACTCTTCTGAACGTCGCGGCGAAGACCGAGGTCGCAAGTTGTATGGAGAGGTTAGTGGATCGGATTACTTCAAGCGTGAGGCTGAGAGGCATCGGACGAGAGTTAGTCCCGAGAGGGTGGTGTATACGACGCCGATTGGACCGGAGGATATTAGGTGGAGTAGTGGACGAGGGGGGATGGAGAAGGAGAGTGATTATTCGAGGCCGATGTTGAGGAAACAACAAACTTCTGTTTATTAGAGGAAGGGGGTGGATGAAGAATACAGGGATACGTGGGTGTGCATATCATGAGTTGGGAACTTTTTGGTGTTTATGGGCATGAACCAGATACAGTATTCCGGTTATCAACCGGTTAGGCATTGGAAGGGTAAGATATTATGGTATGGAATCGGGCATCGCTGGATCGGGTTTGTGACATGACATACTGGCGGGGAGCTATTACGACAGGCATCTTTGCCTTTTTGGTTATTTGCTTTCCTTTTTCCAAATTACTGTGATCTTGATATGAGAATATCAAGTAGACTTCGAACTGGATGCTTGCGCGTTCGATGTATATGATTCTTTTCTTTTCAGTTCTCCATTTCCTGTCTCTACGATTCGTTTGTGGGACTTTTCCTTCATATATTTCACACTCGTTTTATGGTATGAGGTTACCATGTTGCATGAAGAGGTCTGCGTCTTTCGAAGTCTACGTTTCTGGTATTAATACGTACTGTCGCTTTCGATTTGGAGCTTTCGCATCCTCCGGTTCCACAGTGTTGAGCAAACAAAGCTCCACTGATCACATGAGTATCAGTCAGAATTGAATGAATTGAATTCAAATGATCGCGCTACCCACTTCTCAATATCTGTTCCTACTGAAATTTCAGCGTCCATTATATTACAGTTCTCGCTGTTAACTTATCAACTTCCTTGCTTAACCGAGGCACAGCCTTGTGTACAAGACTTTAAATTGCTCTCTGGGTAAAGGTCCCCATATTACTCGTTATCTAGTCACTGTTTATTCACCTTTAGTTTCACCATTTTAGTCTCTCTTTCTCTTCTATTCATATCCGCATTTCCGCTTCTATTTAGTATCGTACCCTTTCCCTCCGCCCTTCTACAATGCCTCTTTTTCTAATCCCCTACCATTCTATTTTGGCTTTCTTACCTATCTTTCGTCTATGTCTTTACCCTTTATTCCTATTAGTATATCCCTCTTTCTATCTTCGCCGTCGTCTTAATTTCATCTAATCTATCCCTTTTCGTACCGTCTACTTCTACAGTATCTTTGTTTCTGTACTATTACTATCCGTATTTCTAAGCCCTATACCTTCTAAATATCTAGTGGGGTCCTCAGTACGTATACGAGGGATACAAGGTTCTCGTAGGCAATATTAGTTAAACTTCTTCACAAGATAAACATCTATACGTAAGTAGTCACTGTAATCTTTAGAGAAGAAGAGTTTTATAGGATTCTTGGAAGCGATCTTTTACCTTGCAAAATCTTCGCACTTTAAGACCGAAGACCTTTTCTTACTCTATTAGGTCAACTGGACGGCAAGCTCTCCAATATATCCTAGCATCCTGCCCCAGCTATACAGAGCCCCAAGAATTCATAAAGGAGAAGAGAATGGTGGAAGCTGTTATGCAATGGCTACCAGAAACAAACATGTTTGAACACCTCCAAGTTGCAAGGGCTATTGCAAAAGAGAGTATAGGGGACTGGCCTCCATTCCAACTAACCTAGGCCGTGTCATAATCACCCCTCTATTACCTGAGCGGCAGCGGTGGCAAGTGGGAAACTAGTAACTAGTGGTATAGCTAGCTGGTGAAAAAAAAACTCGCCGTAGCTAGATAGGAATGGTGTAGGGCGAGAAATAGGCAGATGGTCCGAACTCTAGAGGGATACTCCTCTAAAGTCGAGTTTACTGTGCTCTAAGCATTGATACTGCGTGTTCAAAAACCCGGTTAGGAAGCAAGTAGCACGTTAACTGGATTGTTGCTATTACTCTATTAGATCCTGCCGAATTAGACGTGAGCTCGCAGTTCAGAATATTTCCCTACTTTAAAGCCCTGAATACCTTTAACTGAAACATGTTATCCTAATAGAAGTAGGAGACACAGTTACAGCCTCTACCCCTTACTTACTCTTCCTCCACTTTATCCTTCAACAGGCTAACCGCATTTTTCCTTCCCTTAAGGGAAAAAGCAGGAAAACCTTCTAGCAGCACCCCCTTCGCGGAGCTCTCACACTATTTACATACCCCTTCCTTATCCAATAAATCAGATATACTCGACTCACCCCAGCCAACAGTATTGCTTGCCTTCCAGTTATCCCCATGGATATACCAAGCGGAACTACCGCTGTGGGACAAATCTTCAGCAAAACACAAAGCCTCCCGGAATCGACAGTAGGTGAGAGCGTAAGAAAGTTGAACTAGCAGCTAGGATGCTTTTCTGGTACTCCGAGTCATAATACAAAGCCTTGGTAGGAAAGATATTCACTTTTTTGCTTCATTTCCACTTTGTTCTGAACTTTGGCCACGCAGTGCCTGTAATGATATCTGGTATCCATGTTGATAATATTGGAATTCATATTTCAACCTGAGCTTATCTTGCATCTTTTGTCTTCAGAATAATGTATGTATTCTTGAGCTCGCAAGTTCCTTTGTTTAACCTTTCCCTCCTATGACCGCAGAGTCCAGCAGTGCCATAGTCATATATTACTGTGACTTCGACTGCAAGTCACTCCAGAACTAAGTTGGAGAGATATATCATCTTCCTTTTATAACCATGTATACATTTTCCGTATACCGTAAATGGAGCCGATCATGTACTCCATAAAGCCTTGAATGCCGAACCGAACCCGAAAAGAAATCGCTCCTCTTCCGCCACTACCATTTTCTCCTGCACCCTCATCTAAACAACCTCTTCCCCCCCATCCTACTCGCCGCCCTCTCCACTCCCTCCAAACTGAGACCTGCGAACCCAGCTCCGCCACCGTCTCGATCCCTTTTGTACCGCCTCAGCGCCTCCCTTAAATGGTCTGGTGTTAAGGGCCCTTTATCCTCCATTTTTAGCCTATCCTGTAGCCCCGCATCCGCCGGTACCTCCCTCCAGTACCCTAACCGCGGATCCACACCCATTGGACTCACGCCGGCAGCCAAAATCTCCGCACCCGTCGGCCTCCTCTCCTTCTCATACCCTGCCGGCCTTACCAACGCACTCTGCAGCACCGGCAACGGCAGTTCTGGGTTCGGTATGTGGGAGCGGGCCGCGCACCACTCGTCGCGGACGGTGATAGCGCGGTCGAGGAGCTCGCCGATGAAGAGCTTGGTGTATCCATTTATGGCGATGATGACGGGGGCCGGGACAGACTGCGAGAGGGTTTGGTTTGTGATTTTGCGGACGGTTTCTTTTTTGAGTTTGATGCGCCGGTAGGTTTCATAGCGGTGGAACTGGTTGGGGGTCATGGTGTCCATTAGGAGTCTATATCATTCCCATCATTAGCCACAGGTTTATAGCGGCTTACGGGAGATGTAAAGTGGTTTAAGAACTTGCCGTCTATTCTCCATTTCCACCTTCTCATTTGCCTCATCCATCTGCCCCCCCTCTAACATCGTATCCATTCCCTCTCCCCCCTCCTCATCATAATCCTCGTCCTCGTCCTCATCCCCTCCTTGTCCATCCACCATACTCGCCGTCCCTGCCTTTCCGCCTCTTAAGCTTCCCGTAATGCTCCTGGTATCGTCGTCTGCGCCCTTCCTCTTCCGTCCTCTCTTACTTCCTCCGACGCCATTGTGGACTGAGGTGGTGGCAGTGCTCTCGACGGAGGGCGAACGGGAGAAGCGCAGGGGTGAGCCTACAAAGTCATCGGTTTCGGGGGAGAACGCGTTGCGTAGATTTGAGGGCTTGCGCTTTTTGGATTGGGAGACGGTGCTAGAGACTGAGCCGCGTTTGCGCGGAAGGTTGATGGTTGGGATATGTGGTGGTGAGGCCATGATGATAGCGCGATTGTGATGGTTCGTGTTTATATGAGAGGCCTATAGGAGATTTTAAGTAGGTCCGGTTGGTTAGTTAGTGGTCAAAGTTGGTTAGAAATAGAAGTGAAGTTGTTCGGAAGGTCAGTAAAGGGGAGGAAGTCGTACGCGATTCATTAGCCGGAGTTCTGCCGAGGAGCATGACCCGTGCATGAATTATGTCATGGACGAAAGCTCATTCCCTTCCACGTCGAGCAGTCTCACGTCCAACATTTACATTACTATCCCATGTACATTTTCAATTTTTCTTTCTAACTACCAAGTAACACATCAAAATCTCTCACTCTCCCATAAATACACGAATGGCCGACGAACAACTCCAAACCACCACCTCCTCCGACCCCTCCAACCCCACCACCACCACTCCCTCCTCCGTACCACAGCCCCAACCGCCGCAACAAGCCCAAATTCCCAAGCCCCCAACCCCCGCCGATCTACCTCCCGCCGCCCTTGACCTTGCAACGAAACTCTTCAACCTAGCTCGTCAGGGCCAGACTCCCCTCCTTTCCGCCTACCTCACCGCGGGCATCCCGCCTAACCTCACCAACTCCACTGGCGACACGCTCCTAATGCTAGCCGCCTACCACGGCCACGCATCCACAGTCTCCATGCTGCTTTCTCAGGGCGCTGACCCCAATGTTTTGAATGATAGAGGGCAGAGTCCCCTCGCTGGAGCGGTGTTTAAGGGGTGGGATGATGTGGTTAGGGCGTTGTGGGAGGCGGGGGCGGATATGAGATTGGGGAGGCCGACGGCGGTGGAAGCTGCTAGGATGTTCAGGAGAGAGGGGGTATTGGGGTTGTTTGGGGTAGAGGCAGGAAGTAGTATGCCCTGGATGGATGGAGAGGAAAGGGTAGGGGAATGTCCAGTGACGGGGAAGGCGGAAGGAGGGCCTTCTGCATGCCCAGTTGGGGCAAGGGCGCAAGGAGGGGAGGATAGGCTGGGGGAACGCACTTGAAATGGAGCGATAGGGAATATGGAGCACGGCTTACCTCCGATCATGCACGGGACGAGGAGCAGGTTGGACTTATACGGAGATCTACTGGCCTTATCATGGAAGTAGATATGAACTTGGAAAAGTCATACGAGGAAAGGGTCGTGGTAACTCCATTCTACGTTTGGATGAAGTAATGATTTGGATAAAGAACCGAGATATCCACCCATCAGGAAGGCCGATTCTTTTGGAAGCAGCATGAAGCAGAGGGTTGTACACATAAGCCTTTGAATGAAGGTAGTGAGTTTGTCCATAACCGAACCGGAATCATTTGTCCATAATTCAATGTAACAACATCGAAGACCATCATCTCTAGGCTGCTTCCGCCAGTGCTTTAAATCACCGTAGTAACGTTAAGAAACACATCATGTAACAGGCACGTTATTTCATTAGGTATCAGACGACAGAGAAACCATTCTCATATTCAGGATTTAAGCCATCACAGCTACACATAGAGCCAGGACCATCATTTCCATAGACCATGATATTCCCAAGAGCTAAAAGAAGGAATCAGAGAAAATCCACACACTTCCACACCCATCAACAAGAATCGCTTAGTTCTCGTGGAGAGTCTTGCTGAAGACCTCACCAGTGGTAGTGGGCTTACCGCCCTCAACCTTCTGGTGGCCGAGGCCGTTCTTAGAGAAGGCAGCGGCATAGGGGTTGAGGCGGAGCTGCACCTGCTTGTTCTTGAGCGGGTTCTTCTTCTGGGACATGGTGCGCTTGGTGATGGCGCCACCACGGACGGGACGGAGAACGTTCTGGACTTCAGAGCTGTTGATGAGCTTGCTGAGGTCGGGCTGCTTCATGATGGTGGAGGGGAGGAGGAAGTCCTTCTTGAGCGCCGAGGCCTCGGTGGTGGATCCGTAGATCTTGTCGAGGGCAGCGAACGCGGAGGAGGTCCAGACGATGAAGCGGCCAAGGTGACCACCGGGGGCGAGCTGGAGGAGGTTGAGGGAGTAGACGGAGCTGGTCTCAACACCGGCAATGTTGCGGCAAGCAAGGACGATCTCACTGCCATCCTCCTCGGGGTTGTAGACGACGAGAGGTCCACGGCGCTGCCTGTAGCGGCGGCCCCTCATCTTACCCTTACCAGCACGAAGCTTGCGGGACTTGGTGACCTTCTCGATGTCGGCACCAGCACCGACCTTCTTCAAGAGAGCAAGGGCAGCGGCAGTCTTGGCGATGGCCTTGTCGGCGAAGGCAGTGGAGGAGACGACGAGGGGAACCTCAGGGACGGTAGAGACGTTGTGGCCACGGGCCATCAACAAAGCAGCGCTGGAAGAGGCAGCAAGAGCGGAAGCAGTAGCGAAACGCTTCTGTCCTAGGTTGATCTTCTGGTGCCACTTGCGCCAGACCTTGGTGGGAGCGAACATACGACCGGAACGGCACTGGTTACCGAAGGCAGCCTGACCGGCACGGTGAGTTCCTCCACCGGAGACACGGGGAATACGGGCGACGGCACGACCAGTTCCCCAAGACTCAGCAGAGGTCTGGTGACCAGCCTTCTCAGAGCTGTGAAGTTGTTAGTTATGGCATTGGCGATGTTGATAAATTGAGTCTTACACAGCATAGGGCTGGCGGCGGTTCTTGGCCATACCGGTGTGGACAGCGTGGACGATATCCGGGCGGATGGGGGCCTTGACAGTTGGTTAGCATGTTGTTTTGCAAAACTAGAAGATATCCACCAAGGCTTCCAAGACATGAAAAACGTGACATCGAAGACGAGCAATCAGCTGGGAAAGGGCCCTATCTCCAGCTGAAAGTGTTGAAGAGCATGTATAACGAAATTGCAGATTCCAATCGTGCAATGATCGAAATCTTGCGATGGTAGTACAGCTTGAGGGCCGGCCCAAGAGTGCTTTTTAAGCTGGATATGCATCGGAACACTCGAGTTGCAAGCCGTGCAGAGCCATTGAAGCAACGGAGCTCCTCGCAATCCGTCCATTGCTCTCCCAACCAAATTGTATTCCCCGCCCTTCTCACGCATCCAAGCCGCATCGATTGTAGACGTCCAACGAGAAGTATCGTGAAAACTCACCTTGAAGACCTGGGGGAGGGGGTGGGTGTCCTGGGAGGCAGCGCCATCGGCGCTGATGATGGTAACGGTCGGCCTGCTCATCTTTGCGGTTGTGTCGTGTGCTGTGGTGGGCAGCTCTTCGTCGTCGCGGTCGTCGAGGGTTGTCGTTTGGAGTTGAGGTTGAGCTTTTCGTCAAATTATTCCGGGCCGTGTGGTTGCCAAGACTTCGCGGGCTCGCTTCTTCCGTCACGTGATAAACTGAAGCGCGATGAACTGGACAGGGGTTGTGGGGTTCGACACTAACTGGTTCGGGAGGTGCTTCATGGGAGTTTCAATGACGGCTCAGTTTTACGTGGCAGATGGAGAGACAATCGATCTAGATTATGAGAATTATGTCCTTGTACTGTGTTTCCATTTCCGATAAGGTCTATATGTGCGCACACATATTCGCAGTGCAAGCCAACAGACTGCGGTCTCAAAATCTTAAGGCTACAAGTATTGCCCGACTGTCACGACGATTGTAAATGTATCCCCGTCAAGATGATCAAGCCCATGATCCAAATATCCATTCATCAAGTTCCTGATTCTCCAGGAAAGATGGCATGATGCGGATATGCTCAACGCATGAGAATCTTGACTTTGTCTCCATCTTACAAGAGTACGTATGACTGTATAGCGGGTATCAGGTTGAATCAGATCTTCTACAAACTCACAAAGCTGTACGGTAGGCCACATTGTAAAAATTTAGGCTCCGTTCCGTGCTTACCGGTGTGAGAAGGAATCAAACTGCCCTCTTCACTTGCGGTGAAGGTATCGCTGTATGATGAGTCTCCAGACAGTACCAACGGGCGTGGGTTGCTCAAGCCACGTTCGAGTCTTAATCCTTTTCTTCAGTGATTTTGTGATTTTGCCGGGCAGAGTCCAGACAGACCCTTATCGCATCTGAGTCGACATTGAATGGTTAGCCGGTAGTGATTTACCTCCGAGGGAGAGAGCTAACGAAAAGGAGACATATATCGCGAACTGGAAACAAGAGAGCCGCAGACCATCGCAACAAGCAACATTGAAGCCGAATTGCGGACGTTTCTTTGGCAATGATGAACTGTCTAGTAACAGAAGGGAATCACAAGCTTCGTGAAGAGAGACTCGAGTTTTGTGGACTTTACAAATCCACACGAGTAGGAATCAAGAATTTACTCGAGCTGACGGGCACCTGGAACGTTTAAGCATCTTCAAACCGTTTCCTCCGAGTCCACGATGGAGTCTGTCGCAGGTTCACCCGGCCAACCACCGGTCCAGCCTGGTTTACATTTGCATGTTTCAGGTCGTCGGACAGGTTTCTCATGCTGTTGCCGAAAGCATCGTCATCGAACGGGAATCAAACCAGCCAAGACTCGAAAGTCGTGAGAAGACATGAGGAAACGTGTAAGTGTGCCTCTGATGTTGAGGGTGGCGAGCTGTGGCAGGCTGGAGGACTGTAACCGACCTCGGGAAAGGAGTTCTTTGTGAAGCGCCAGCTGTGCGAAGACGAATGTTTTTCGATGGAAACAGCTGAATTTGACTCGGAGAACTTGAGGTCGAGCTGTAAGAACCAAGTAATACGGATGCATAATACTATCATAAGGCTGATTACTCCGTAGAGATAGAAACGCAATTGTTGCCGCCAGGAGTGAGCGGAAGCAGTGGTCTCGTCTGTGGTTGCCTGCCCCCAAGGGCCTAAAAATAGAGAGTGATGGGCGGGTTAACCCTTGCCAGAGCACAGCGACAGCACAAAGAGGCACGAGAGGCCAAAACCAGTTCCCCCACAACCCTCCGCACCAGTATTCGAGACTCAACTTTGGCGATGCGAGTCTAGTCGTAAAGAAGATGAATTTCTATCCAGTTTAGAGGAAGGAAACTTGGCTAGAAACATCTGCTGTCTGCATGCTGAAAACTGGTTGCGCGAACAGTGAAGAGAGAGAGAGGCACGAGAGGCTTTGCTTAAAATAACCTTGCCCATACCTTTCCGCACCACCCCGCGTTCTCATTGGCCACTCTTCTAACCGCCAGACAGCGGCGGCGGGCCTTCTGTTGTTCGACCACTCTAAGGCTCTCCTCTTGCATCCCATTTCCAAACCTCCATCACCAGCGCCTCCGAACCCTCTCGCCCTTCTCCGATTCCCTCTCATCCGCCTCCCTTCCCATCCGCCTCCTTTCCGACCAAAGGGTTTTGTAGCGCCAAGCCGAGGCCTTTCAAGCAATCACACACAACTCGGTCGCGCCTTCCACTCTCACCAATTCACAAGTGTCGCCTTTCCCGGTCTACTATTCTCTTCCTCACCCCTCCCCCAGTACACCTTTTCCACCGAGTTCGAAAGCAATTGCATATTCAACGGTTATTCGATTTTTCCTTCCTTACGCCGCTTTCAGGAACAGGCGCATCGCCTGACCCAGTCGTTCTCTCTCTACGGCGCTTAGTCGATATCGAGATCTGGTATCTCGTTTGAAGCTACCAACAAACCACCAGCTTGGCTGTTGGCACATCGGTGCGTTCCTTTCAAGCCCCTACCCGTGCCCCAATTCTGCCTCACTGTCTCTGCTTCAATTCTCTGCTTCAATCCCACTCCTTCTACCTGCCTACTCCCTTTTGTTTCGACCATGGCGAAGTGAAAGCACAGTGGCAGTGTGTTCTCTATTGTCAAACCATCACTGTGCCACCCACTTTCGCAAACACTTATAGTTTCCTATCTCATCTATCCTTCCTCTTGAATCGTTCATCTACCCTCTGCTGTTTGCGGCATGGCAACTACAACACAGACAATGGTTCAAAAAGCTGACAGTCCTACTCTCAAAAGGGCCTTTACTCCCGATTTAGCTCCTAATTCTCCCTTCCGTGCCAAATTATTCGAGCAGGCATTTACGGCGTTGCCCCTGGGGGATTCGTCGCAAACCACGTTCTCATCGTGTGGACAGGGCTCTACGGAACACTGGCCTCGTTCGGCCAAATTAGGGCGCCCTCAACCACCTTATAAGGTCCGTATGAGCAGGATACCAATGCAGGCCAACTCGAAACCATTTGTGCCGATGCCAGCCTTTAGATCTGTCTTCGGAGAAGGACACAACCGCACAGGACCACTGAATTGCGCAGAGGGAAGCGGCCCCGTCTCTCATGGCGCCAGCATAGGAAGACCAGCTTCCAGCGGGAAGGTCATCAACAGTGCAGGTCCTACCGGCGTATCGTTCTCAAATCCGTTCCACATACATCGGGATAGCACTTCGACTTTAGCATCCGCAACCGAGTCCACGGATTCCTCTCCCACGACTACCATATCGACCATGGACTCCTCTTCTGTGACGGACCCTTCGCCCGGGCCCTCTCCCGAATCGCCCGTTGCGAAATTGACGCCGAGTTCATTCGTACCTGATTTCCGTTCCCGAAGATCAGAGAGTACGGACAACTCTCCAAACACATTCTTCGAGCTGCAGCGTCCAACTACCCCTGCCAAAAAGCCTAGGAATCTGAAGAACCTGGGGATAAACACGGCAACCTCTTTGACTAACCTCCGAGGGACAAACCCATCTTCGTCTCTACCATTGTTGGCCAAAAAGGAAAAGAATACGTCTGCACCAACATCGCCCTCGTTCATCAAGCCGCCTACCCCACCAAAGAGGAGACCCAGCAATCTAAGTTTGACTATCCAAACGCCTGGCAGCGATCCGAAGCCCATGCGCCTCATTATCCCTTCGACCCCGGCTGCTCTAAACCGGCCGACGCTCCGCCATTTCCAGTCTTCCCCCTCTTTACCTCTGCGTTCTCCAAGTGTGGCGCCCTCTGGTGGGATGCAGCTACCGCCTCTTCGTCCCCTCAAGACGAATCCTCATGGCTTCGCGGAGATACCAATAGAAGTGGAAGAAGAAGACCAAGAACCGAATTTCGATATTCCACAGTCCCGTGAAGAAAAGCAGGAGGCGTATCCGAATGGCCCCATCTGTATCTATGAATCCGGCGTATATTTGTATTACGAACCTAGAGTTGATGTGGCAGCGGAATACGACGTTATAATGAATGTTGCAAGCGAGGTAAAGAACCCGTTCACTACGACAACCACGGTTTCACAGGAAGAGTTGGATGCGCGACGAAAAGATGGACCCCCTCCTGAAAATGTCGATTTTGCCGCTATTCCAAAGTATACCAAAACAGCATCTTTGGGTGCGCCCAATTCGCCTACCACTCCGAGAGCAACGCCTATCTTCGAAGGGCCACAGGAGTCTGGACTTCAGGATGATGGCTCGTCCATCAAAATGCCTGAATATATTCATGTTCCGTGGGAGCACAACACTGACATTGTTCCGGATCTCTTCAAACTAGTAAAGATCATTGAAGATAGGGTCCAGCAAGGAAAGCGGGTGCTGATCCACTGTCAGTGTGGCGTCAGCCGTTCTGCAAGTCTGATTGTGGCCTACGGTCTCTACAAGAATCCGGGCATTACTGTTCAAGAGGCATACGACGCAGTAAAGAAGCGGAGTAAATGGATCGGGCCGAACATGAACTTGATCATGCAACTACAAGAATTCAGGAATAGCCTCTTAAACTCTAATGGCGATAGGGCCTTCCAAAGCCAAGGCTTTTCCCTCGGTCCTCCACGGAAGTCTGCAGGTTTGTCGACTGGCAAATCGTGTGCAAATAGCCGGCACTCTCCCTTTGAGATGAACAACTCTTCAGGCCCCAGGACACCCCGTACCGCACCTCTACCCGAGGAAAGCGATGTGACAATGCAGAGAGCGAGTACCGGCAACATGATCGCACTGTCACCTGGGCCTCTCTCGGCTCCCTCTGGGGTATTCTTCTCCCCTGGATTCCGCCGCTCATGGGCGTCCAGCCAGACTCATTTCGATCTTTCGCCGAAGTCGTCACCAGTCTCTACGCCCTATGTGGATCCGCAAGGCCATATCATTCCAGTACTGTCGATAACCCACAGTGATAAATCTAGCGGTGTTGTTCCTCCGCCTTTAGCGGAAGCGCCTCAGTTGCCGGACCGGACCCAGCTGAAGTCGTTGCCTATTCCTAATTTCTCCCGACATGTGAAGAAGCTCAGTGAGGTCGACGAGCTACAAACCGCAGCTAAGGATCCAGCATCGACTCGGCCAGATAGTTCTGAAACTTTGAAGGCACCAACTTCTGACTTCAGCGGTGTTTCAGCAGATAGTCAAGACGAGTACCCAGACAACTCGGAAATCATGTCTCCGATAAGGACCGAATTTCCTGCCAATCCGTTTGGAGACCTTTCGTCCTCTCGTCGGTCCAAGAAGCCTCAAAATATCGCCCTCCCACATCTTCCCAAGGAAGAGCCACAGGTTGCGTCTCCTCGATCAAGGGAGTTCCATATGATTGGCTTTGCCCAAGATGGTTTTGATGAGTCTCACGGGGTGTTGTCTCCGCGAGCAGCAACCTTCGATCTCGGTACAAGTGAAATGGTACAGCAACAGACCATTACTTTTGAGCAATCAGCTCCTGATTCACTTGAAATAAGGTCGCCTGTTGCTACGTCTTTCCCTAAGGATATGTTCCCTACTAATGATGATTCGCTATCTCTAGATATCGCATCGCCACGAGCGGCAGAGTTCCATATGGCTCCACTGAGGCCGAGAGTGCAGGTTGAGGATGAGGATCCCTTCGGTATAGCGTCCCCGACTCGGTTTGAGTTTCCGAAAGATCTGTTTGGGAATTCACAGTTTGCTCCATCGCGGGACCCTGGACCTGAGACTCAGGCGCCTTCATTACAAGCGATCCTGCCGCCTTCCCACCTCGATCAGACTCACACTTTCCATGGCTTTTCTTCTCTCAACGACACCACTCAGCCGCCACCGGTTTTGTCTGCGCCTCCGCGCACTGTTCTGCCGATACCAAGTCCTCGTATTGATAGCCTAAGCACGTCAGTGAAGAACGATTCGGATCCCGCGGAGCAGAAAATCCCCAACATTCTTACGAAATCGGAAAGTCCACGCCTGACACTTCCTGGAAGGCAGCCGTCCATTCGAACTCGCTTCTCCTCCCCGAACATGCGGGAACAGCGTCAACTGCACAAACTGCAGACCGAGATGGAGGCACTTCTTCCTCCCAAGCCACCGCAGTTCCCTTACGCAATGGACGATCTTGAGGCACTGAAATCGCCACGCGCAGAAGAGTTCACTAAGAATCCCTTTCACTTCGATCTTAGTTCTCCTGTTGATGAACCGAGTCCGGCTTCCTCGAATGAGACTATCAAAGAGGGTCAGGGTCACCGGGAATGGCCAGATAGGCAAGAGTGGATGCCTCCAGCGCCGATTGCGGAAGATCCCCGAAGTCCTGTTCAGATCGGTGGCAGTCCTATTATTAGGAATATCTGGGATGTCTTATGAAATGGACTTAGCAGGTTTCGCCGATGATTATCTACAGTCTGATACTGTACAACTCACCGGTATAGCACTTGCTACCGATCCAGAAATGTTCCTACAGATTTGAGTCTACCGATGTGAGCAACATCGTGTCCACAGAAGGACGTGTCCGCAGAAGGACGTGTCCGCCTACTCAGTCCCGATTCGCACAAAGCAGCTTACATACGTGCATGCTGTCGATGAATTCAATGAATCGAATCAACATCATGTCGTTACCAGTACCTCTACTTGTGACACGAAAGGTTCTGGAGGTACGGACTCAATTTTGGATTATGACATGAGCGAATATGGCCGCCGGCCTGGCATCCTATCGCCTCAAAAACTACGCCTATTTACTGTAGCAGTAATCACACTCGCTCGACATGAAGCACACATTACTTCCTATCCTTTCTCTGCTGGGCCTCCATGTCCTCGCTGTTTCTTATCAATCAACTTGTCACACGACGATAAGGGATCGTAATACTAGTGTATATTCTCTAGTTTCACTATACCTTCCTCTTCACTTTTACCGTTATGCCGCACTCACTGTCGCTTTCTTTATATATATACTCTATATCCATTTCTTTATTTCTGCTCATTGTCTCTGCTTGAATACACTGGTTCACGATTCTATTATCCAGAGCGTGAGCCTCATCGAAGCTCAGATTCTGAAAGACGCGTGCTTTTCTGCGCTATACCAACTTTCGTATGTTTTTCCTACAGTTACTACTTTCTTGTCTGGATCGACTCCAGGCGCCTGAAATAGGGTTCATGTCGGTTTAAGGTCGGTTAATGATGCTTTTTGGTTAGGTACTGGATATACGAACCTCTATATGATGGCTGGTGGAATCAAAGGCGACGGTGTGATGGTGTTTTTTGTGGTTTGGGTATATTAATCGGATGAATGGATTTGTGAATTCTGATGTGTGTTTATGTGCGTCTGACTCGGCGTGGTTGACCCTTCGATTTTGAAGGCCCAGAGCACGCAACAAAAAATCTGTAAAGCTTCATGCTTTCATAATGGCCCTGAAGTCATATCCCTTCTAAAACCTTACCCTTTATTGAATGTGCTCTCTAATCTAAGAATCACGCTCTTCTGCAAGCCCTTTTACCGTCTGAAATTTTTCTCCTGTGGTCCTACGATGCCTACTCCATGAAATCTTTCTCCCCTTTCTACCTTAATCCTAAACTCTTATATAAAACCTATATTCCCTTCTGAATTATCATAAATAAGTATCTTTCCTTCTTATGGAACCTTCTGCTCTTATAAACTCTTTCGCTGTTATAAAGCTTCCTGTCTTTATAAAACCTTCCTCCCCAATAAAACTTCTTCTTTACTGAATTCGTTCTCTACAAAGCGAAAGCTACTGAAACGTTCCGTCCTACAAGCCTCTTCTCACAACAATTTTTTCTCTTTAAATCCTTTCTCTTAGACCAGACCTTCCCTCCTCCTGAAATCTTTCTGCCATATAAGGCTCTCCTACCCTTAAAGGCCCTTCTTGCCTATATATACCTTCTTTCTTCACTTCCATATAATGCTTATTTCAAAACTACTATATACAGCAGTCGTGAGGCCGATCCTGACCTATGGCGCACAAGTCTGGGCTGTTCAAGCGGATGGTTCAGCAATTGCCCTATCTAAAACTGCTCAGCTGCGGATAATTCAAAATAAATGCCTTTGAAAGGTGCTTGGAGCATACAAGAGAACCCCTACAGCAGCAATAGAGAAGGAAAGTGAAAGGATGCCAATCGATTTATATCTGGAATCACTGGCAAAGAAAAGGGCAGCAGTGACTACAAACCATCTGGCCACAAAACAAATCAAGGAGAATATCGAAAAGACTTGGATAGCAGCTAGGCGAATTGGAAAGAGCTACAGAAGGGGACGGCCTATCCGCCAGATTGAACAACCCGCCACTGGAATCGATCAGCTTCGATCTAGAACGCAAGAGGCAGTCGAAAAATATGATGTTGTTAAAAGAGCTGGCTCTAGATCAAAAGCAAGGCAGAACAGTCCAGGGCTACCGCAAACACATAGCCATCGACAAAGCAGTGTCGGCGGCAGGGAAAGAGAGGTGGCAGCGGGAAGCCAATAAAGCTGACCAGAATGCAGCCACCTGTGTGGGGGGATGGGAAAGCCAACCGCTACATATCTATGACGGTCTTCCTAAACATGAAGCAACTGCTGTCTTTCAACTTCCTACTGAAGGCCTTGGACTAAATGACTGGCTAGCGAGGATGAAGTTCCGGGAATCAACCTAGGCTGTCCATATGGGACCGGATGGCAAACACTCCAATGTATCCTTGCGTTCTGCCCCAACTATATCCAGCCCCGTGCGAATCTTCTTTTAAAGACAGGGACTACAGAGCTTCTGGAGATGTTGAAGGAGAAGGAAACGGCAAGAGCAGCTGCGCAATGGCTCCTAGAAACGAACATTCTGGAACACTTCCAAGTTGCAAGGGCTATTACAAAAGGGAATACAGGGGACTGGGCCCCCTTCCAACTAACCTAGGCCGTGTCATAATAACCTCTCTGTTGCCTGAATGGCAGCAGTGGCAGATAGGGAACAACGACTATTAGCCGGTGAAACAACTCACCATAGCTATATTAGAATGGTTTAGGGTGAGGAAAAAGGCAAAGATTTTGGACTCTAGATGGATCTCCCTGTAGAGTCGGGTTTACTTTGCTTCTAAGTATTGATATTACGTGTTTATAGACCGGATTGAGAACCAGGTAGCACGTTAAATCGAATTATTACTATTATTGTTATATACGTCTTTTTCGCTACCCACCCCTCCTAGCTCTTCCCTTAAGGCGAAGCTATCTCCAGCACGACTCGCACATTCTAAACCCCCCTTTTTCTCTAAGGACAGCCCTCAAAGACAGGAAATCTCAAGCGAGGAAAACAATCCCGCTGACGCCGTCCGAAACATCGAAGAGCGACATCTCCTAGAAAGACGGGGCACTACTTCCTTTCATCTGTAGAACCCTTTCTTATAGAGACCTACAAGTGGTAGTTGTGCAAGCGAAGTACTAATTGTATAACAGACTCTTCTCGATCGGATTTCCGATCTAATTATGTCTTTAAGAGTTCAGGGCTGTCTAGCTTTAAGACAAGTATGCAAGGGCGACTAAGGAGGAGTACATCTAGGACCCAAATCAAAGAGGCTAGTGGAGCAGTAAAGTTGGATGCCTCATATTACGGGTGCGAGGAAGCACACTGACAACATTATATATCTTCAGGAACAGGCACATACAATGGCAAGGAAAAATAGGTTGAATGAAAGAGAGGGAAATTCGGTTGCCATCAGAGCTAGATGCCCGCGATGAGTTGAAGAAATAAATATCTTGGACCTCCCTTGCGTGCCTAGAGACTAGGGGACTGCTACTAAACCGCAGAAGTAGAGAAACATTTGGCCATCCTCTATAATGCCATGAATTTTTCCGCAGATATCTCAGTAATGCTGTAAACTGATAAGAAGGATCGCTCATGTGCTAAAGCTTTGAAGCCTTACTTTTGACCATCCTGTACAAAGCAACGAACCGTCGCTAATATGCATACAACTCGCTGGTACCAGAATCCGCGAAGCAATTCCGAGTCGAAAGTAGCCAAGCTCACCATCCATATATGAACTCCCTTTACGCTGAAGTCATTGAGGGATACGCACTGTTCATTCAGGGAAACAGCTCGTTCCTGCCCCTTTTTAAAGACCAGTGCTCCACCAAAATGAGGCTCTCGATCATTTCTGATCCTGTTTCGTGGTGTTAGCCACGCTAATCCGACAAGAATGTCTGCTTTAGATGCGTCTTAAATGATTGTAGCTCAGAAGGAAGGCAACGGAAACTATCCACACGGTTTTGCGCTCTCGGTCATTATACTGAAATTTACATCCGAAAATCTTTCATCATCGAAAAACACGCCTCTACGCAATGCAAAAGAGAAAATACTTACTCTAATCAGACTCATCATCCACCCTAGCTCTCTTCGTCGGCTTGTCCTCACGCTCCTGAATCCCGTACTTCCGCTTATCGGCACCCTGGCCAGTGACCTCGGAGATCATCTCGTTGATGTTGAACGGGTCGTCTGTGTCTTTCTCGAATTGGACTGGTCCTTCGCGCGCCTGCTTCGTCATTAACATTGCAAAACATAAAATCAAGACATGCCAAGCTTACCTCAGCATCCCCAGCTCCCTTAAACCCTTCTTTAGCCTTTCCCAAAACCTCAAACCTACTGTTCTTGGTGATCGTATTGTACGTCTCCCCGTCATCTTCCCCGTCGTCTTGTTGAAGACTAGGCCGATAAATACTCGAAATCGCATCCTTCGCCGCAAAAAGCGGTTTATCATAAGCCTGATCCTCATTAAACCCAACATCAAACCCACTCGTCTGCCCAAACAACCTCGAATCATACATCGTCTCGCCACTCTGCGTCGGCTTCGCCAACCCCAGCGCCACCTTCTCCGAGATATCGCGATTCTGCTCCCGGGCCATCATCTGGATGCGGCGCTCCGTGCCCATGCGGTTCTGGCGGAGCTCACGCTCGCGCTCGCGCTTGCGCTCTAGACGCTGTTCTTGGCGCTGACGCGCGGCCTCTTCGTCGTCGGACTCGCTGCGGTCGGAGGAGTAGGGGGACGAGGCACGGGAGCCACCGTCGCGGGAGCTGCCGCGCGTGGCGTTGGATTTGCGGCGGCCGGCGCCGGCGCGTTCTTCGCGGGCTTTCTGTGCGAGTTGGCGGAGATGTTCTTCGCGCTGTAGTTTCTCCTTCTCGGCGAGTTTCTGCTGCATCAAAGCGCGGGACTTGACTTCTTCGCGTGCGTGGCGGTCGGCTGTGAAGAGAGCTTCGGAGAACTGGGCAAATTTGTCGTTGATGGTGACGTCTTGGAGGCCGCGGCCGTCGGCGGCGAGACGCTTGTCTAGGGGCACGGTGTAACCTTTGGGGTTCTTCCAGTTAGAGATAGGCGGGGGGATCTTCCAGTTCTCTTGGTCTTCGGCGGTGAGTTTGCGGGGGGGCGAGTGGAGAATTGGTGGAGGGGGAGATGGTGGGCCACGCGGGATGCGCTTGTGTTTGAATTTGGGCGGTTCCATGGGGTCGATTTGGCGTTGTTGGATTTTGAGGATGCGGGTTTTGGAGTGGGATTCTCCCATTTGACTGGTTGGCGTGTAGCGGACGAATGTGGGCTCGTCTCTTGAACGGCCTTGAACGGTTTTGGGTTTCTGTGCGGCCGTCTGGCCGGCCACGAGGGCCTGCAGTGCGGCGGCGGTGCGTTCTTTGGTCGCTTCGACCGTCTCAGCATCCGGCCGGGAGAGTTCCAATTCTCCAGCATCTGCCCGTTTTCGCAATGGAATAAGGTCCTTGAAGCTCGCGTGTACGATTCTTGAATCACTATGTCCTCTCCGCGCAATTTCGTCGTATTTTGTCTTTCCCTCCTTATCGACCTTCATTGTGAGCGCATTTGAAGTACTCGGCGTAGTCTTCCTGCCCATATCAAGCGGATATTGCGCGACATGAACCTCCGGGAACGCACCACCGTCTCCAAAGTCCTCGGACGAGCGTGGGCGCCATCGCGTTCGCTGGCCGTAGGGAGGCGGACCTGAACGTTTCTGGATAAGTTGATGGTCTAACGAGGCGGCGGTTGTGATGCGGTCGGTCGATGTGGTGAGTTCTTCTTCTTCACCCGTGTACTTCGGTTTGGGCAATGCCCTCGAGAGATCCATGACGGAGACTCTAGATGGCGATTGGAAAGGGCGCGTCTTCAAAGGGTCCGGTCGCTGCTGTGATTGAATACGTAGGCACGATTTATCTAGAATCCAGAACTAGCAGTGACAATAACGTAGAGAGTTGGTGAAGTTGGGGGGAGGGGGAGGTGTGAAGGCGGGCGTCGAGCTGTTGAGTAGAGAGGTGAAGGGTAGTCGGCAATAATGTTTTTCCTGTAACGAATGCCAAGACTTGAGCTTGGTTCAGTTTATATCATAGATCACATGATACTCCTCTTTATTGCTGCGCTTCGCTTACTAGATACACCTATTCAATCACCCAATCCTCACCTCTCGCAGAAAGGTAGCACATCCACTGTAGTGACTTGAGACACGAAGGCATGATTATTTCTCTAAAATATCCGTAATCCGTAATCTGAATTTGTGACGGCTATCATCTATCATATGTAGAGTACGCGGATTATCCAATCACGTGTATTGCTGAATGTGATCCTACGTATGTCAGTAGCGTAGTGCGTCCCCCACCCCTTATCACATCAGTATGTCTTCTATATTCACTTCTTTTCTTATCTCAAAATACTCCTATATGGCTGCACTCTCGCTCTCTGCATAGGACAGCTTTCTCAGTGCACTAGGCGTGACACCATCCCTAATCCTCCATCGCTAATCCTCCCATCCCTAATCCTCCATCCCTAATCCTGAATCCTTAATCCCTAATCCCCAATCCCCACTCCTTACTCCCTACTCCCTACTCCCCATTCCCTACTCCCTACTCCCTACTCCCTACTCCCTACTCCCTACTCCCTACTCCCTACTCCTTACTCCCTACTCCCTACTCTCTACTCCCTACTCCCTACTCTCTACTCCCTACTCCTTACTCTCTACTCTCTACTCCCTACTCCCTACTCCCTACTCCCTATTCCCTACTCCCTACTCCCTACTCCCTACTCCCTACTCCCTACTCCACTAACCCCTACTCCATTAATCCCTACTCCACTAATCCCTACTCCACTAATTCCCACTCCACTAATCCCTAATCCCGAATTCTCCTTCATTCACAGTGTATTTCTCCATGGGCAACTCATGACATTCTCTTATCCAAACTTAAGAAGAATCCCATGTGCGTTGCAATGCATCTGCCAGATCGATGGAACCGGTGACACGACAGCGGCATAGATCGAATCGTGGCTTGCAGCTTTTGGTCGAACGCACATACATGTGTACAAAATACCACAGCTGTCAACGATAGGGCGAAACCCGATGATGATAGATTCGCTTGACGGCAAGGCTATTGATCTCAAGCTTGACGGACCAACCCAGTTCCAGTTGTGAAATCCGTTCCGGCGGCTATTTATGGCCAAATGTGCCGATCGGAAACGGCTGCGATCGCTACCAGTTCGGATGCGATGAGTAGTTTTGGTGAAGTCATGTTCGTTTAGATGGTGAATAGTCTGTCTACTTCATAATATTCAGAGTAGATTCGACAACAGTCAGAAAGAGCTATTCGCTACACCTCGTGCCGTAGGTTACATCCTACCAATATTTCGACGATAACTATAGTCGCCACAGTGACATCCCAAGTCAATTGTGACATCTCGTTCGTCCTGCATGTTCCGGAACACTAGAGTTGGTTCATGGCATGATCACCACTTTGGGATTTATCCCCCAGCCAGTGCCAGCCCCCTCACACATAAACGATCCGAACCTTGTTCTTGGTATTTCGAGGGGTGCGCAAAAGATGCATTTTTGAATGCGCCGTTTCCCAGAGTGAATGATGTCTGTTGTGATTCACTTGTTTGCTTGACAACTCCCCCTCAAAAGGTACTCATTGAATTAGACGCGTCAGTGCAAGCAGCAGGGATCTTTGCTGCTTCAAAAGCGTCCAATGATGCCGTCGCTACACAGTCGTAGACGCTCTTCCTCCTCCACAACCACCACCATCACCACCCCAAAGCACCAGCCAACAAATACTGCCTCGGATACTCCACCGTTATTGCGACTGCCTTCTCTCAACTCTGCGACTGCTGCCCCCCGACAGCGACGTCGACGCGCAACAACTACAACCCCCTCCTCCCCTAGCCTCACGCCCAACGCGCCCACAGTCGACGACACCACTCCCATCTCCACCGTAACTTCTCCTTCCTACTTTTCGCCGCAACCGACCGCCTCCGGCACTGAAGCTCGCTCTCCAGCAACCAGAAGACCACCCGCATCCTTCAGCGGTCATGGAATAGATACCTCTCGCGGACCACCCATTGCTCTCATAACGCGAGGATCTTACTCTACAGACATTGCGCGCCGGCAACAGAAACCGTCTGACTTTCCTTCCGTTCAGCACCAGCTCCCCCAGTCGGCTCTGGAGGCTTCCCCAGTACCACCTCCATCCTCCCACCAACCGCCAAGTTTTCAACCCTCCAAGGATATTTCCAGGTATTCAGCCGAATCCACATCCCAAACACAAACACCACACCTTTCCCGCCAAAATTCAGTACAATCGCAAATTCGACGTGAGGAGCCGATGGCGAGCTCCATTGATGAATCTTCCGAGTACGACTCCGGCATTCCTAGCCAGGCCAGCGACCTCCGCTCGCGGCGCAACGGCCGCCGGACGGCAACGAGCTCTGTTACGGATGGAGAGCAGACGGAGGATCTTTTCTTGAATATCGCACAGGATAGCCCACAAAATGAAAGCAAGCTCGAAGGCCTTGCGCGAAGAAGGGTGAGTGTGCTTGTTTACTTCCCAGCTTCCATCAGCAGCAATTGTTGAGGGACAAAGAAGCTTTGACCGCTCATGACAGCATTTTGATGGGATCGTCCTCCTTCTGCTCATTTCTTGCACATCGTATTGGTGTGTCTGGAGGATCAGCCACATCTCTTTTTCTTTTCTTTTTTCACCGAATCTCGGAAACTCTTGAAACAGATCTAATTTTGGCGATAGACACGATTAGCCCGCGATGGCAATCGACCCTCCCGCGCGTCCTTCCCCACAAGCCTCGCATCCTCTCCCGCACAATCGAGCTCTACCACGCCCAGCGGGAACCGAATAGCATCAACCACGATTGATACTAGGCACATTCCTCAGTTCGGAAGGACATCACACCTTCCTTCTCCGTCCACCACCTCGCGAACACAACGTGACCAATCTCCTTTGTCACCCGCCGGTACCCTCGATAACCCTCGGTCGCGTTATTCAGGCGTCTCTCCCCAGTCCTCGTTCTCTTCATCAAAGTTGAAAGATCCAGGAAATTCATCGCAATATCTGTCTCAATTCGGTGGGAGGCGGCCGTCCTACCCAGATACCATGCAAACACCACCCAGCCGTCTACCGTACCGTCCGTCGAATCTGCATTACACTTCAGCCCGGAGCAACGAAGATACGTCGCCCATCGACACCCCTGAGGAGTCTCACGCCCGGAGTCAGTCTCGGGCAACAGGTGATGGTACGGAATCTCTCGATTCGACTGGCCCGCCCGCTTCGGTGTGGGATGAGCTGGATGATCTAAAGTCGAGAATCAGGCGGATTGAACAATCCGGCAAGATGCCCTCCACGTCCGCTGCGGTGGTATCAAGCACCTCCGGTGACCGTCCTCAGACGGCAACCACGTCAATCACAACTGTTTCGTCATCCCCTAAGCATTATCGTAAGCAAAGCGATGCTCCGGCTGAGACGACTAACGGTACTATTAACTCTCAAAAAGTACATCCCTTACTCCATTCAGCTTTGGCGAAGGCCAAAGAAAGCACGACGCCGCAGGTCTATCGGATTCTCGAAGCAACTGCAAACGAAGCCTTGGAGTTGGCGGTTTTAACGGGCGGCGTGGGTCCTCAGGGGACGCTCTTTTCAGCCAGCTCGATCATCGGTGGTGCGACTGTGCCAGAGCGACAAGTGCGCCGCAAGGCAGAGAATATCTGCCGTAGTCTGACGGAACTCTGTATTGCCATTATTGATACGAAGCCAAAAATCGCAAGTCCAGTGTTTAGAACCCAGGCAACCAGTAACTACCGCAGGGCCAGTGTCCCCGTCAACGGCGATTCGCCGCACATTCGCGCCAGCGTAGAACCGGAAAACAATGTCCCACCGCGGTCGAGTCCGAGTCGAGCGATGAGCCGGATTGAAGCTCGCAGAAGCAGTGTGATGGGACTAAATTCGCGGGAAGCCAGCCAGGAGCCTCAGGATTCCGCACCCAGTCGGATAAACCGCACTAGTACCAGTTTATTCCGGACTCGGACCAGAGAGAGCGAGGAGGACGACGATCCGACCCTTCGGGCACCGTCCCGTGCCATGACGGACTTCAATCAGATCCGCTCCAGCGTGACCACCAGGAACAGACTCAGCAGGGAATATACCTCGCGCGAACCGATGCCGGAACTGCATCCCAGCTCCCTTACCCACACTTCCTCGCTGCGGCAGCCTAGTACAACCTACGATCGCAGTAACTTGCTGTATCGGGACAGTCCCAGGCGATATACCGCTATCGAGCGTCAGAATTCCCCGGCCATTGAGCGTACGTTGCCTGAACAGACGGGCGCGAGGCTTATACAGCAGCCGCTGACGCCGTTGAATTTGGGGACGAGGACGGGTGGGACGAGGACGGCGAGGACGGGGAGTTTGGGGAGGAGGTTGAGAGGGAATAGTGTGGGGGATTAAGCTGGAACCCGGAATCAAGAGACGATCATGTCGAGAGCGTGATTCGGGGCTCCGAACGGCGAATGATGATACGATTATACCACGTGGACGCCATGAAAACTCTACGTGGTATGGGTACGCCTAGAGGACATTACGAGTGTAACTGTTGCATCTCCTTGCGAGCCATATACATTGGAAGTCCGATTACGACTATATGGGTAGACGTTTTGATATTCCAGGGAAGGCTTCTAACTTTTGGTGTATAGAAGGAGAATATGCGTTTTGGCGATGTTGCATGCATGGGTTCAGCGCTCAAAACGGAAATAGGAGTTGGTATTGGCACATTTGCTGGCATTGGCGTCCACATGATTCTATGCGGACTGGATTGGTGTTTTAGAACCGGGGGCTTTCTTTTTACTGAAGACACCCCAGTATGTACAGCAAACATGACATGGTGCTATTGGCTTTGCATCGGGGGAGGGGGGTTCTAAGTACAGCAACTTTTGCGGTTGCATTTGCAATTTCCGACTTTACTTCAGAAACCCTTTCATAAATGAAGTTGACACGTTACAAGTTAGATGGCTTTCGTCCAAACCAAAGAACGGAAAGGAGACTTCTAAGTTCTCTCGCTCATTAGTATAGGTACCAAGTCTGCTACAAACCCGTTATTCGTACGAGCCTCGCAAACATAGTTCACTCGCTCCCTTCTCCCCCACCTCCACAGTGCTCCTAGAATCCACAACCCCCATACTTGACCAAATCCATAACACACTCTCAACCTTTCAAATGTCCCTCTTTCATCCTGTCTCTGCAAAATCCATACCTTCTGTGTGACGGCTCGCATGCTTGCATAGGTCGGATGGGTTGCCTTGGGTGGGTTGAACCCACTTTCACAGTGAATTACGAACACCTGCGTAGTCAGCAACCCTATCGGCTCGCGTATTCCCTAGTTCCCGGATGGCATCTACCTGAGGCTTGCTAACCCGGCTTTTTCTTTCTTCTTTTTCTCCTTCTTCAATCCTTTCCTTTTCATCAAGTTAGCTACCTGGGTAATCAATAAAACGACTTACCTACTCTTGAGCGACACCATGCCATTGTCTTTTCTTTTCCTAGGTCCTTACCCTTCTTTCCTTGATTTGCTTGACCTACAAACTGGCC